>CAJHNH020002835.1:0-132500 GCA_905116865.2 Candidula unifasciata
TAAAACTTTCCCTTTCCTAATTATTGAAAACTCCTGCCAAAATTTTAAAATAGAAAAAGTTAGGGAAAAAAACTTTATAAAATTTTTAAGCCTCCTCTCCGCGAACTGTGGTCCTGGCATACCCCCATGTTACCCCTGTCCCACCATCATAGCTCCTTCTCCCAAAAAGGATTGACACTCAATTTATGGCGAATTGGTAAATATAACAGTTCACAGAAAATGAGAACATGAAAAAAAAGTTAAGCTCTATCAGCTACTGTGTGCTGGCATAACACAACACAACTACCCCTCCGAACCCTTTCCCATAAGTCATATCTCAAACTCAGAAGGATTAAAAAAATCGATCCATGGGCGAATTAAAATTGAAATAGTTAGGGAAATGAGAACTTCAAAATATAGGTAAGCTCTCTCAGCTAGCTGTTTCCTTGCATAACTCAGCCCCCTCTTCCCCTCATCCAAAAGATTCCAAAAAAATCATCAGCTGGCGAAATGAATATCTCATCATATCTCCCTCTCCGAAGGATTGAAAAATAATCTATGGCGAAATTATTGAAAGAGAAATAGTTAACAAATGAGAAATTAAAAAAAAAAATATTTGAAACTCTCTTAGCTAACCGTGTCTGGTATAACCCCACCCCCCCCCTCCTCCTCCCTTTTCCACTAATAATATCTCCCTCTCCGAAGGATAGAAAAATCATCACCTGGTGAAATTATTAAAATAGAAATTGTAAAGAAATGAGAAATTTGAAATAATATTTTTAGCTCTCTTAGCTAACTGTGTCTGGAATTAACCACCCCCCCCCCCTTTTGCTCCAAGAATCACATCTCCCTCTCTGAAGGATTGAAAAATCATCACCTGGCGAAGTCATATCTCCCTCTCCGAAGGATTAAAAAATCGTTCATGGCGAAATTATTAAAATAGAAATAGTTAGGAAATAAGAACATTAAAATAAATTTTTTAGCTCTCACAGCTAACTGTGTCTTTCATAACACCACCCACCCCCCCCCCCCCCCACCTCTTCACCGCTTCCCCAATCATATCTCCCACTCCGAAGGATTGGAAAATCATCCATGGCGAAATTATTAAAGAAAATAGTAAAGAAATGAAAACTGTTAATAATATTTTGAGCTCTCTCAGTTAACTGTGCCTGGCCAACCCCCCCCCCCTCACTCCCCCCTCCCCTACGCAACCAATCATTTTTCACTCTCCAAAGGATTACAAAAATCATCACCTTACGAAATTATTAAAAATTAATTGTTAAGAAATGAGAACTTTAAAATAATATTTTAAGCTCTCTCATCAAACTGTGTCTGGCATTTACCCACCCCCTCTTTCCTCCAAAAATCATATCTCCCTCTGTGAAGGATTGAAAAATAATCACCAAGCAAAAATATAAAAATAGAAATAGTTCAGAAATGAAGACATTAAAATAATATTTTAAGCTCTCTGAGCTAACTGTGTCTGGAATAACCCCCTCCCCCCCCCCCCAATCATGTCTCCCTCTCCGAAGCATTAAAAAAATCATCCATGATGAAATTATTTAAAGAGAAATAATTAAAAAATGAGAAATTAAAAATAATATTTTAAGCTCTCTCAGCTAACTGTGTCTGGCATAACCCCTCCAACCCTATCCTTTCACCAATCATATCTCCCTCTCCGAAGAATTGAAAAATCATCACCTGGCGAAAACATTAAAATAGTAATAGTAAAGAAATGAGAACTGTAAAATAATATTTTGAGCTCTTTCAGTGAACTGTGTCGGGCAAGCCCCCCCCCCCCCACTCCTCCCCCTGCCTCCCCCCAACGCAACCAATTATATTTCCCTTTCCTTGGGATGAAAGAAAATCATCACGGGGCGAAATTATTAAAATAGAAATAGTTAGGAAACGAAAAATTTAAAATTATATTTTAAGCTCTCGTGTCTAACTGTGTCTGGCATAACCCCCCCCCCCCACCCCCCTACCACTCCTCAACCACGCTCCTCCAGTCATATCATATCGCTTTCTGCGAAGCATTGAAAAATCATCACCCGACGAAGTCATATCTCCCTTTCCAAAGGATTGAACAATCAACCATGCTGAAATTATTGTAATAGAAATAGTTATTAAATGATAAATTAAAAGTAATTTCTAAGCTCTCTCAGCAAAATGTGTCTGGCATACACACATTCCCCTTTCCACTAATAATATCTCCCTCTCCGAAGGATTGACACATCATTTATGGCGAAATTGTTAAAATATAAATAGTTCAGAAATGAGAACATTAAAGAAAATTTAAGCTCTTTCAGCTAACTGTGTCTTCTGGCATAACACACTCCCCCTCCCAACCTTTCCATCAATCATATCTAACACTCCGAAGGATTGAAAAATCATCAATGGCGAAATTATTAAAATAGAAATAGCTAGGAAATGAGAACTTCAAAATAATATTTTAAGCTCTCTCAGCTAGCTGTGTCTTGCATAACCCGCCCCCACTTCCCCAATCATATCTCCCTCTCCAAAAGATTAAAAAAATCATCACCTGGCGAAATTATATCGCCCTTTCTAAAGGATTAACAAATCATCCATGGCGAAAATATTCAAAAAGAAATAGTTAAGAAAAATGAGAACCTTAAAATAAACTTTTAAGCTCTCTCATCTAACTGTGTCTGGCATTGAAAAATCATAAATGGCGAAATAATTAAAATAGAAATAGTTAGGAAATGAGAACATCTGAATAATATTTAAAGCTCTCAGCTAACTGTATCTGGCAAACCCCCCCCCCCCCCACCCCACCACTCTCTTTTCCACTAATGATATCTCCCTCCCTGAATGATTGAAAAATCATCACCTGGCGAAATTATTTAAAAAAAAATATAGTAAAGAAATGAGAATAGTAGAAACATATTTTTTAGCCCTCTCAGTTAACTGTGTCTGGCAACTCCCCCCCCCCTCCCCCACCTATCATACCTCCCTCTCCGTAAGATTTAAAAATCATCACCTGGCGAAATTATTAAAATAGAAATAGTTCAGAAATGAGAACATTATAATAATATTTTAGGCTCTTTCAGCTAACTGTGTCTGGCATTACCCCCCCCCCCCCCCTTTTTCGCTCCAAAAATCAAATCTCCCTCTCTGAAGGATAAAAAAACCATCACCTGGCGAAGTCATATTTCCCTCTCCGAAGGATTAAAAAATCATTCATGCCGAAATGATTAAAACAGAAATAGTTAGGAAATGAGAACTTAAAAATAATATTTTAAGCTCTCTCAGCTAACTGTGTCTGGCATACCACCCCCCTACCCCACCTCTCCCTCAATCATATCTCCCACTCCGAAATATTAAAAAATCATCACCTGGCGAAATCATATCTCCCTTTCCGATGGATTGACAAATCATCCACTTCGAAAAAAAAAATATAAATAGTTAGGAAATGAGGATCTTAAATGATTATTTTAAGCTCTCTCATCTAACTGTGTCTGGCATTGCAAACCCCCCCCCCCCCCCCCCCTCCAAAAATAATATCTCCCTCCCTGAAGGATTGAAAAATCATCACCTGGGGAAGTAATTAAAATAGAAATAGTTAAGAAATGAAAACTATAAAATAATATTTTAAGCTGTCTCAGCTCATTGTGTCTGGCATCACCCCCCCCCCACCCTTTCCGCCAATAATAGCTCCCTCTCCGAAGGATTGAAACATTCTCACATGGTGAAGTCATGTCTCCCTCTCCGAAGGATTGAAACATTCTCACATGGTGAAGTCATGTCTCCCTCTCCGAAGGATTGAAACATTCTCACATGGTGAAGTCATGTCTCCCTCTCCGAAATATTAAAAAAAATCATCCATGGCGAAATTATTAAAATAGAAATAGTCAAGAAATGAGAAATTTAAAATAATATTTTAAGCTCTCTCATCTAACTGTGTCTGGCATAACCTCCCCCACCCTCCCTCTCCTCCCATTTTAATAATCATATCTCCCTCTCCAAAGGATTGAAAAATCATCTATGGCGAAATTATTTAAATAGAAATAGTCAAGAAATGCGAACTTTAAAATAATATTTAAAGCTCTCTCATCTAACTGTGTCTGGCATTACCCCTCCCCCCGCTCCAAAAATCATATCTAACACTCCAAAGGATTGAAAAATCATCCATGGTAAAATTATTAAAATAGTAATAGTTAGGAAATGAGAACTTCAAAATAATATTTTAAGCTCTCTCAGCTAACTGTGTCTGGCATAACCCTCCCCACCTCCCTCCTCAAATCATATCTCCCTCTCCGAAGAATTGAAAAACCATAACATGGGGAAATTATATAAATAGCAATAGTTAGAGATAAAAACTTTAAAATAATATTTTATGCTCTCTCAGCTATCTGTGTCTGGTGTACCCCCCCCCCCCCCCCCCAACCACGCTCCTCCAGTAATATAATATCGCCTGACGAAGTCATATCTCCCTTTCCGAAGTATTGACACATCATTTATTGCGAAACTATTAAAATTGAAATAGGAAATGAGAACATTAAAATAATATTTTAAGCTCTCTCAGCTAACTGTGACCGGCATAACCCCCTAATAATATCTCCCTCTCCGAAGGATTGAAAAATCATCTATGGCGAAATTATTGAAAGAGAAATAGGTAACAAATGAGAAATTTAAAAAAAATTTTTTTTTTTTGAAACTCTCTCAGCTAACTGTGTCTGGTATAACCCCCCCCCCCCCCCCCACCCCTCCCTCCTCCCTTTTCCACTAATAATATATCCCTCTCCGAAGGATTGAAAAATCATTACCTGGCGAAATTATTAAAATAGAAATTGTAAAGAAATGAGAAATTGGAAATAATATTTTAAGCTCACTTAGCTAACTGTGTCTGGAATAACCACCCCCCCCCCCCTTTTTGCTCCAAGAATCACATCTCCCTCTCTGAAGGATTGAAAAATCATCACCTGGCGAAGTCATATCTCCCTCTCCGAAGTATTAAAAAATCATTCATGGCGAAATTATTAAAATAGAAATAGTTAGGAAATAAAAACATTGAAATAAATTGTTAAGCTCTCTCAGCTAACTGTGTCTGGCATAACCCCCCACCCCCACCCCCAAACACGCTCCTCCAGACATATCATATCGACTTCTGCGAAGCATTAAAAAATCATCACCTGACGAAGTCATATCTCCTTTTCAGAAGTATTGAAAAATCAACCATGCCGAAATTATTAAAAATTCGAAAAATTGAAAAATCCGAAATTATTAAAATAGAAATAGTAAAGAAATGAGAGCTTAAAAATACTATTTTAAGCTCTCTCAGCTAACTGTGTCTGGCCTACCTCCCCCCTCTCCCCCTAATCATATCTCCCTCTCCGATAGATTTAAAAATCATCACTTGGCGAAATCATATCTCCCTTTCCGAAGGATTGACAAATCATCCATGGCGAACAAATTACAACAGAAATAGTTAAGAAATGAAAATATTAAAATAATTTTTAAAGCTCTCTCAGCTAACTGTGTCTGGCATAACCCACCCCCTCCCCCCCCCCCCCAACCACGCTCCTCCAGTAATATCATATCGCCCTCTGCGAAGCATTGAAAAATCATCACCTGACGAAGTCATATCTCCCTTTCCGAAGGATTGAAAAATCAACCATGCCGAAATTATTGTAATAGAAATAGTTGAGAAATGAAAAATTTAAAATAATTTTTAAGCTCTCTCTGCGAACTGTGTCTGGCATACACCCATTCCCCTTTCCACCAATTATATCTCCCTCTCTGAAGGTTTGAAACATCATTTATGGCGAAATTGTTAAAATATAAATAGTTCAGAAATGAGAACATAGAAACAAAATTGTTAAGCTCTTTCAGCTAACTGTGTCTGGCATAATACACTCCCCCTCCCCCCTTTCCAATAATCATATCTAACACTCCGAAGGATCGAAAAATCATCCATGGCGAAATTATTAAAATAGAAATAGTTAGGAAATGAGAACTTTA
This sequence comes from Candidula unifasciata, assembly GCA_905116865.2. Lineage (NCBI taxonomy): Eukaryota > Metazoa > Mollusca > Gastropoda > Stylommatophora > Geomitridae > Candidula > Candidula unifasciata. The sequence goes on from CAJHNH020002835.1 coordinate 5,962, forward strand.
AAATATGATTTTGAGCTCTCTCAGCTGACTGAGTCTTGCGTAACCCGCCCCCTCTTCCCCAATCATATCTTCCTCTCCAAAAGATTAAAAAATCATCACCTGGCGAAATTATATCTCCCTTTCTAAAGGATTAACAAATCTTTCATGGCGAAAATATTAAAATATAAATAGTTAAGAAATGAGAACCTTAAAATAAACTTTTAAGCTCTCTCATCTAACTGTGTCTGGCATTACACCCCCCCCCCCTTTTCGCAAAATAATATCTCTCTCTCTGAAGGATTAAAAATTCACCACCTGGGGAAATTATTATAATAGAAATAGTTAAGAAATGAGAAATTTAAAATAATTTTTAAGCTCTCTCAGCTAACCGTGTCTGGCATAACCCCATTCCCCTTTCCACTAATCATATCTCCCTCTCCGAAGGATTGACACATCATTTATGGCGAAATTATTAAAATAGAAATAGTTAGGAAATGAGAACATGAAAATAATATTTTAAGCTCTCTCAACTAACTGTGACTAGCATAACCCCCTAATCGTATCTCCCTCTGCGAAGGATTGAAAAATTGTATATGGCAAAATTATTAAAATAGAAATAGTTAGGAAATGGGAACATTTAAATAATATTTTAAACTCTCATCTAACTGTGTGTGTCATAACCCCCCCCCCCCCTTTTTCCCCCAATCATATCTCCCACTCGGAAAGATTAAAAAAAATCATCACCCTGCGAAATCATACCTCCCTTTCCTAAGGATTGGCAAATCATCCATGACGAAAATATTAAAATATAAATAGTTAAGAAAGGAAGATCTTAAAATAATATTTTAATCTCTCTCATCAAAATGTGTCTGGCATTACCCCTCCACCCCCCCCCCCTCCCCAAAAAAAATCTCCCTCTCTGAAGGATTGAAAAATCATCACCTGGGAAAGTGATTAAAATAGAAAAAGTTTCGAAAAAAAAAAAACATTTTCAAATAATATTTAAAACTCCCTCTTCTATATGTGTCTGGCATAAACAACCTTCCCCCCCCCTCCCCCCTTTTCGATTCAACCAATAATATCTCACCATCCGAAGGATTGAAAAATCCTCACCAGGCGAAGTCATTTCTCCCTCTCCGAAGGATTAAAAAAATGAGAAATTTAAAAAAAATATTTTATTCTCTCTCAGCTAACTGTGTCTGGCATATACACCCCTCCCCCTCACTTTTCCACCAATCATATCTTCCTCTCCGAAAGATTAAACACTAAACATTGCAGCGCATCCAATGAGTGTGTGGTAACTTTTGCATTATCTGCAAACAGCTGATAATTGATTAGAAATTTTCTTATCCTGGTTTCGACTTTCAGCCTAAGAGTGTTGTAAGGGCTGCCGTCCTGGTCTCAAAAGACTTTTTTTCTGAAGAACTGAAAAGTATTTTTTGAAGTGTGTAGCAGCAAGTACACATCCCTGCTTCTCTCCATTATTGATTACAAACTCCTCAGAAATTACGCCATCAAAGCTGATGGTACATTTCAAACCTATTTAGTACCAATTAGTAATGCCTAGTAGGGTAGATAGACACCCAATCTTCAACAGCTTTTTAAACAGGCCATCTCGACAAACTAATTCAAATGCATGTAGATAAAAAAAAAAGGTATTATACAATGGTAGATTTTGTTCACGACATTTTCCCAGCAACTGTCGTAATGAAAACATCATATCAGTGGTAGACCGGCTGCCACGAAAGCATGCACCTAATCGGGGTGTCTCTTTTACCTACTAGGATCACCCGCATAGCTTCATGTTATACGCGCCCCATGTTCTCTAGCTGACTCTTCGAAACAGTGAGTAACCACAATCTATAATTAATCACTGAGATGATTGATAGCTGGTAATGTGTGAACAGCATTCCCAGCTCCATGTCCATGGCAGCTATAGTCTTTAGTGCATTTTGACCTTTTTCGAGAACTTGCCACGAACCCCTTTTTTGGGATCATTGAAAGACACACTTCTGTCAAAGGTGATTTTCAGGAACCGTAGTCTGCTGCCTCTTTAGATGTCCCTACCATTTATTTTGAGTCAGGAACATCAGCTCTAACAATCCTGTTGTCAAAATAATAGCAAAGGACGTATGCCTTTCAAGACAATTCAGATCTTGTACTTTCCCAGTTAAATGGTATGGAGAGACGATTAAAGGATAGTTATAAGATTACTCCAATGTTTACATAAGAGTCTTGAGGCAGGCCGTCCTTTAGCCGTTAACATACGCAGGACACTTTAATTATACAGCGTGTAAACTGATCGGTTGCCCTAGAGTATCATCATTTAAATGTAAAGTCGTTGTTTTTTTTAAACAGTTACTAACGTGTTTCAAAGAAATAAAATCCGACAAAAAAAAAAAACAAAAAAAAACCCTGCTCAAAACAACAGTGCGACAGCATTTGGCCATAATGGAAAATCCAAGTCCATACAAAAGAAAGAGGTATGTAAAATACGTCTTATAACAGGGGTGACTTCTTAGTTGGAGTACGAATTTATTGTAATTAAATATATACCTTTAATACTGAAAAAACTATCCGTTTCTCTTGCCTAGAGGTTTTGCCTTGAAATTTTGTATTTGGCACACATTGAACAATTCTTGGTGCCTTTTATACATCAGACTTTGCAGCACTAAATGCCATTTAGTGGTTCCTTTCAAGAATTCCCGTGCACTCCTTCGACTGTTTAGTAATTGTCAGAAAACAGTTCTTGAATTTCTGAATCTACAGCAATCACTAGCGAGTCCCTACACTTTATGTCCCAAATAGTACGAACAATAATACGTCTTTCTTTTTCTGACTTTCTTGCCAATTCCTTTACTTACCCAATATTTTCAGCTATGTAAACCTGTCTATTTATGTCTTCAACTGGAACATTTCTCTTTTAAGCATGTGATCCATAGCGCTATGTGTTTCGTGCCTACCGCTTGATGAAGAATACCCACAAGAACAATGGGTCAGAGTCTATACAGATGGGTCCGCAGAAAGTGCAGTTAGAAATGGTGGTGCTGGAGTGTACATCGAATTCTCAGATGGTACTAGGGATAAGTTTAGCGTACCAACCGGGAAGTACTGCCATAACTACGATGCAAAAACCCAGGCTATCAAGATAGCTACAGAGAAACTGCTCAATACCAACCTTGGCTCACAATATGTGGTAATGCTTACAGATGCTAAATCAGTACTTGAAGCACTCCAGTCTAGGAAACTACCAGAATTGCAAACACTGCTGACACAACGCAGCGTTCAGCAAAGAGTCGTAATGCAGTGGATACCGTCTCATTGTGGAGTGCCTGGAAATGAGAAAGCTGATCAACTGGCAGGGGAAGTTGCGACAAAAGAGCAGCCAGATGTACCAGTCACATACCACCAAAAGAAAAGAATCATTAAATCGATCAGGAAACCACCAGCCCCAGCACAAGACGACTATTTTATTATGGACAGACCAGAACAAGTCATAACCTCCGCCTCTGAACAGGGCACTACCGATTACGTAACCACATGTACACAAATTTCAAGATAGGTGTATTAGCCATGTGCACCTGTGGAAATGTGCCCCAGACCGCAGAGCATGTACTCCAGGACTGCACCGATTTTGACACATTTAGGCAAACCTTTTGGCCAGAAAGAACAACAGTGGAACGTAAACTCTATGGACCACTGAATGAACTAACAACGACAGTGAAATTTATACAAGAGACAAAACTGCTGACATAGATAACTTATTTCAAGCGAACGAAAGAAGAAGAAGAAGTGTCTACCGCTACTTAACACATGACTCTGCGTGCTGTACTTGGAGCCTGTTTATAGTAATCATCAGTTCCATGATATTTTGCATAACTATTTCTGGTGGAATCAACTCCATTTCGTTGTTCTGTATGCAGTCAGAAATCACCACCTGCCACTTTAAAAGGGTTAGCATTTCAGTCATCAATTAATCCCCAAGATGATGATAAACAGATAGAGAATTACACACATACACACACACACACTAGTAATTTAATTGCATAATTACACAATTTCATTAATGATTTTTTTGCCTACAGACGAAGGTAAGTATCAATTTACAAACAACACTGTTTAATACATTCCAGTGAAGACAACATACATACATTTACACATTCATGATTGGAAATGTGTATACGGTAGTAGAGGCCGGCCTCGATTTCGATCCTGATATTGCCTTCTTGGTCCAACGATAGTTTGTTATTCACTGTGAATCAAATTTAGATTAAATGTTGAACTGTCTCCAGCTCTTAACCGGTAATGGAGACTTCATGTCTGTCGTATACCGCTCGTGTCGCAGTCTGATAAAGGATTTCTCCTTACAAACCAACAGCACTCTGAAATAGAATAATGTTGAGGCCTCGGCTAGTATTGGTCGAAAAGAGATCCCGCTCAACCTATTTTAGAAGTAGGGCAACTCAAGTTATGGCACTAAAGAATATCTAAAAATCGTAGGCGCAACATTGCAGGACGCCTCACTACTATAAAAAGATAGCCCACAGGCTATGATAGTGTACTATCACAGCCATGGTAACACAGATTAAAATTAATATTCACACAAACATAAAAGCTAGACAGTTTGAACAGTGAATGATGGCCACTCTTATTAGTAATAAAAATTTATCAACATGTAATAAATGCAAAACATACATTATATAAGAAACAGCAAAGAACTTAAAGAACCCAGAAGGACCAAAACTTCAAAACAGATCTGACTAATCGTCTTCGAGATTCCCGAAGTCCCCCTAGATCATCATCATGTTCATGTATAAGATTAACAGTGAAGCCTGGCAATAAACCAACGATTGACCACACTTATCTGAATCAATGGTTACATGAACTTGCTGGATGTTCAGTCACTCTGTTGTTACGTTGAAGACAGTCCCACACTAGACACTCAAACACTGGAGATTCACCCAATCTCCTGGCGATTAAACTCGGACACCAAGTCAATCACTTGAGGTACAAACAAGCTTCCAGATTAATGATGGTGCCGGTACAACTCCCATAATGATGTATGTAGACCAACTGGAGGATTTCATTTGATGAATGACAAAAGTCTGGCCTACAATCTAATGGCCACAACTGGCCTAGACAAATGTGACTTCCCTGTTGGTGGTTTTGTGGACCGCCGATTTACTGCCTGACCTCCAAGGAGATATCATCTTGTATCAAGAAGGAAATAAAAATAAGCAGTCATCTCAGGGGTTACATGTCAAGCTCAGTTTATTAACATCCACATTAGTAATCATTCATAGGACAGCTCTCGGGATAATGAAACAGTATAAGTCTCCAAGTATTATCTCTGTCGGTCAGTCAGTAACAGGGACAGGAGACAAGTACCAAAGTGGAGACAGATAGACTCTATCAAACATGGAACATCTGTCTCCACGCCCACATCTGCACTTACAGAAATACATTCTATCTTGTTCTTACAAGTATACTTTATACCTCCCAAGTCCGCCCACTGCAAATACTGCTGTGTTGTGCTAAAAATAACCTTTTACATGACAGCGTCTTGTACGCTGTTATTTTACACAATTATATCTACCGGTTTTAATCTCGACCTGATCTCTACAATTTAGAGAAAGATCGCCCGCTACATTAAAATGTTTACAATAATATTGGGTCAGGTAGGGTACAAACATTCAGCTTGTGAAGGAAAAGGTTTGGTTTCGGGAGCTATGAGTGCCTTAACACCAAGAACAGTCTAGTTCTGTGCTGTCTCACAGCTGAATCTTACCTCCTTGCAGCAGCGGCTAACTTTACATAGACATATATCATTGTACTTGCACAACTATAGTAAACTTACCCCATGTTAGGAATCCTTCAAATATTAAATTGTTATTGTGAATGCGCCAAGACTTAATCAGAGAGGTGAAATGCTTTTGTACACCCAGGAAGTCTGGCAAAGAATGACCTGGCCGGATCTATCTTGGCGTCTCTAGAAAGAAGTCCCGTTTTAGTTTGCCAAGTAGTAAAAATGCTTCCCTGAATTCAACCTATCAGAGACAGATGAAATATGTACAATATTTCTAATTCATGAGAATGTAGAGGAACCCCTGACCACTTTACAATACTAGATCAACATGTAATATCATAAAGAATCAGTAGATGTTCCTGTGGGCCTAAGATTCTGACGATTCCATCCATGTCTCACTGAAATATGTTTAGGTACAGGCAGAGATGTAGGTTCTCACCGAACCCCCTGATCGGGCTGGCCGAATAAACCCACACACCATACTGGTACTGCTGTAATCTCCATGTAATGTACCGGTGTGCCTCCTACATCACTAGTCACACAAAGAGGTCTTTTGGGAATGTGGGACGTGATCCCTCCCGTCTGATTATTCGTGAGGTTTGGAAAGACTATCCTTCCCTCGTCACTATATGCTTCATCAAACTAAGGGAGGTACCCTGGTGTGAATTTCCAATTCTCTACATTCTGGTCCTTCTGACGGTCTGGAGGTTTAGTCCATTCCTCTTTAGAAAGAGGGATCTCAAAAGGGCGTTGACGAAAAGGCTCATCAGGAACCAATGTCATACCATACTTCATTATTGAAGTATGCCCTGGCTTCTCTGTCAGGACATAGCTGTACTTTGACAAGAGTTGCTCCATAACTTTTTTCTGGGAGACAGAGAGAGTTGGGTTAACCTCTACATCTTTATAGTTCTCCCTGTTTATCATCATCTTGGGGATTAATTGATGACTGAAATGCTAACCCTTTTAAAGTGGCAGGTGGTGATTTCTGACTGCATACAGAACAACGAAATGGAGTTGATTCCACCAGAAATAGTTATGCAAAATATCATGGAACTGATGATTACTATAAACAGGCTCCAAGTACAGCACGCAGAGTCATGTGTTAAGTAGCGGTAGACACTTCTTCTTCTTCTTTCGTTCGCCTGAAATAAGTTATCTATGTCAGCAGTTTTGTCTCTTGTATAAATTTCACTGTCGTTGTTAGTTCATTCAGTGGTCCATAGAGTTTACGTTCCACTGTTGTTCTTTCTGGCCAAAAGGTTTGCCTAAATGTGTCAAAATTGGTGCAGTCCTGGAGTACATGCTCTGCGGTCTGGGGCACATTTCCACAGGTGCACATGGCTAATACACCTATCTTGAAATTTGTGTACATGTGGTTACGTAATCGGTTGTGCCCTGTTCAGAGGCGGAGGATAATGACTTGTTCTGGTCTGTCCATAATAAAATAGTCGTCTTGTGCTGGGGCTGGTGGTTTCCTGATCGATTTAATGATTCTTTTCTTTTGGTGGTATGTGACTGGTACATCTGGCTGCTCTTTTGTCGCAACTTCCCCTGCTAGTTGATCAGCTTTCTCATTTCCAGGCACTCCACAATGAGACGGTATCCACTGCATTACGACTCTTCGCTGAACGCTGCGTTGTGTCAGCAGTGTTTGCAATTCTGGTAGTTTCCTAGACTGGAGTGCTTCAAGTACTGATTTAGCATCTGTAAGCATTACCACATACTGTGAGCCAAGGTTGGTATTGAGCAGTTTCTCTGTAGCTATCTTGATAGCCTGGGTTTTTGCATCGTAGTTATGGCAGTACTTCCCGGTTGGTACGCTAAACTTATCCCTAGTACCATCTGAGAATTCGATGTACACTCCAGCACCACCATTTCTAACTGCACTTTCTGCGGACCCATCTGTATAGACTCTGACCCATTGTTCTTGTGGGTATTCTTCATCAAGCGGTAGGCACGAAACACATAGCGCTATGGATCACATGCTTGAAAGAGAAATGTTCCAGTTGAAGACATAAATAGACAGGTTTACATAGCTGAAAATATTGGGTAAGTAAAGGAATTGGCAAGAAAGTCAGAAAAAGAAAGACGTATTATTGTTCGTACTATTTGGGACATAAAGTGTAGGGACTCGCTAGTGATTGCTGTAGATTCAGAAATTCAAGAACTGTTTTCTGACAATTACTAAACAGTCGAAGGAGTGCACGGGAATTCTTGAAAGGAACCACTAAATGGCATTTAGTGCTGCAAAGTCTGATGTATAAAAGGCACCAAGAATTGTTCAATGTGTGCCAAATACAAAATTTCAAGGCAAAACCTCTAGGCAAGAGAAACGGATAGTTTTTTCAGTATTAAAGGTATATATTTAATTACAATAAATTCGTACTCCAACTAAGAAGTCACCCCTGTTATAAGACGTATTTTACATACCTCTTTCTTTTGTATGGACTTGGATTTTCCATTATGGCCAAATGCTGTCGCACTGTTGTTTTGAGCAGGTTTTTTTTTTTTTTTTTTTTGGTGGGTCGGATTTTATTTCTTTGAAACACGTTAGTAACTGTTTAAAAAAAAAAACAACGACTTTACATTTAAATGATGATACTCTAGGGCAACCGACCAGTTTACACGCTGTATAATTAAAGTGTCCTGCGTATGTTAATGCCTCAAGACTCTTATGTAAACATTGGAGTAATCTTATAACTATCCTTTAATCGTCTCTCCATACCATTTAACTGGGAAAGTACAAGATCTGAATTGTCTTGAAAGGCATACGTCCTTTGCTATTATTTTGACAACAGGATTGTTAGAGCTGATGTTCCTGACTCAAAATAAATGGTAGGGACATCTAAAGAGGCAGCAGACTACGGTTCCTGAAAATCACCTTTGACAGAAGTGTGTCTTTCAATGATCCCAAAAAAGGGGTTCGTGACAAGTTCTCGAAAAAGGTCAAAATGCACTAAAGACTATAGCTGCCATGGACATGGAGCTGGGAATGCTGTTCACACATTACCAGCAATCAATCATCTCAGTGATTAATTATAGATTGTGGTTACTCACTGTTTCGAAGAGTCAGCTAGAGAACATGGGGCGAGTATAACATGAAGCTATGCGGGTGATCCTAGTATGTAAAAGAGACACCCCGATTAGGTGCATGCTTTCGTGGCAGCCGGTCTACCACTGATATGATGTTTTCATTACGACAGTTGCTGGGAAAATGTCGTGAACAAAATCTACCATTGTATAATACCTTTTTTTTTATCTACATGCATTTGAATTAGTTTGTCGAGAAGGCCTGTTTAAAAAGCTGTTGAAGATTTGGTGTCTATCTACCCTACTAGGGATTACTAATTGGTACTAAAAATGTTTAAATGTACCATCAGCTTTGATGGCGTAATTTCTGAGGAGTTTGTAATCAATAATGGAGAGAAGCAGGGATGTGTACTTGCTGCTACACACTTCAAAAAATACTTTTCAGTTCTTCAGAAAAACGTCTTTTGAGACCAGGACGGCAGCCCTTACAACACTCTTAGGCTGAAAGTCGAAACCAGGATAAGAAAATTTCTTATCAAACATCAGCTGTTTGCAGATAATGCAAAAATTACCACACACTCATGGGATGCGCTGCAATGTTTAGTGTTTGCACTTGTTGTTGCGTGCTGTGAATGTGGACTTGGAATCAACAAAAAAGATGTAAATTATGGTGCAATGTATTACTGGTAGACATTTAGTCCACATTAACGGCGAAGAGCTGGAGACAGTTAAACATTTAATCTATATGGGATCCGCGGTGAATAACAAACTATCGTGGGACCAAGAAAGCAATATCAGAATATGTAAGGCAGTAACAACAACGAGCAGTAATAGAAAGGGAGTTTAGGAAACAGAAAGCTTATGATTAGAATAAAAACTCTTGTCTGTCAGGCTTGTGTGTTTAAAACTCCGCTTTATGGCATTGAAACTTGGTCAACTTATTCGCACTAGAAGAGTGGGCTAAATAGCTTTCCTGAGAAAGATACTAGGCACTACATGGCAGGACTAGATCACAAAGACTGAGAAATTGGAAAGAAAATGTAGTACAACAGTTTTTCTAATGCTCAGTCTGTGAAGGTTTAGGTGGCTGGTTCCCACCAAGGAAATTTAAGATGAAAGAGTCCTTAAGACTTCCTCTATGATGAACTAAAAACAAAGTGGAAGAAATTGATTCTGGCCTCTACTACGATATACATAGTGCCAATCATGAATGTGTAAGTGTACTTATGTTGTCCTCACTGGAAAAAAAACATTTTTGTTTATAACCGGATACATACCATCCACTGCAGGAAAAAAAACAATAAGGCAATTGTGTAATTTTGCAATTAAATTACGTGTGTGTGTGTGTGTGTGTGTGTGTGTGGCTCTTTATCTATTTATCATCATCTTGGTGATTAATTGATGATTTGGAATGCTCACCCTTTCAAAGTGGCAGGTGATGATATCTGACCGCACACAGAACAATGCTAGAAATAAAGCCAGTCTTACAGGTCATCAAAGAACAACAAATGAAGTGGTTTAGACACCTAACAAGAATGCCCTGGTACTATCCGCCACAACGAGCCACGCTGAAACGATACAACGGGTATAGAGCGAGTGGAAGACCTCGGAAAATATGGAGTGATGGCATTAAGAACAGCCTTACAGAAATGAACATCGGTCTTAATAGTGCTCTTGATAGAGCTTATCAACGAATATTACATCTCCCCCCCCCCCCTTACACTTCGATGAGGTAAAAAGTGGAAGAGAAGAAGAAGAAGATACAGAACAAGGAAATGGAGTTGATTCATCCATAAATATCATGGAACTGCTGACTACTACAAATATGCTCCAAGTACTGCAAGCAGAGTCATGTTTTAAGTAGCGTTAGACACGAAACGCATTGACATCGCTATGAAACACATACTCAAAAGAAGAGGGTTCCAGTTGAAGACATAATTAGACAGGTTTACATAGACGAAAATATTGGTCTATTTAAGGAATTGGCAAGAAAATCGGAGCAACAAGCACGTATTATAGTTCGTATTACGTAGGACAGAAAGTACAGGGACTCGCTAGTAAATGCTATGGACCCAGAAATTCAAAAACTGTTTCCTGACAATTACTAAACCGTCGAAGGAGTGAATATGAATTCATTGAAGAAGCAACTAAATGGCACTTAGTGCTGCAAAACCTGGTGTATACAAAACAACATCCAGTTTCAGAATGGTTCAAGGTGAAATGAATTTAAAAAAACAGTATCGCAGTATATCATAACATTCCCATAAGAGTTATGTCCCTATCTTCAGTAGTCAGCGAAAAGGATCTAACTCCGATGGTACAAGTTAAGTCTAACTGTATGTCTGTCTCTCCTTTGCTCAGTGTGTAAAGTGTCAGCTAGATCCTCTGACTTCTCTATGATGTATATTTTTTTTTTTTTTACTGAAATAATCGAACTGTCCCTACGCACTTTTCACTCGCACTCAAAGGGTCTTGAAAACATTTAGCTTTTTATGCATACATTATTCACTTGTTAGTGAAGGCCCAGCCAGGAAGTCCGCTTTTTCGTTTCCTAAGAACATACCCAGGAAAAACTATATAAAAGATGCAAAGATCCGTAGACATGTAAGCAATGCATGCAGATAAGCACTTAGAAGATATGTCTACAGTATTCTCAACATGTTTTGGGAGTCAGTTGCAATCACAGAATGTGTTTACGCCTTGCTGATAAACATCTCCGACCCAGTCGTCTCCTCGCAACCTAAAAATACTAGGGCACAATGGACTTCGCAATCGCAGAGACACCCAGTTTAAGATTCGCGAGTCAGTCATGTGCACATGAGACAGTAGGTCACATTCTCTAAGACTGTCCCAAATACAAGATTTCCAGGCAAAACTTATGGCCAAGAAAAACGTAAAGTTTTGCAGCATTACATGTAAATTTTTATTTACAAAGAATTCGTAATCTAACTAAAAACGTCACACATGTTTTAAGACGTATTTTACATACTCCTTTCGTTACTATGTTCTTGAGTTTTCCATCATTGCTGAATCAATAATTGCTTGCTGCACTGCTCTAAAGTTTGTTGAGAGTTTTCCGGAGGCGCATGACGTTTCTACTTTGGTTCCATCTTGCAGCATGATGACCGATTTAGCTCCTCAATTTTTGTCTGCTCCCTCCAATGATCCATCGGTGTATACGTGTGCCCATTCGGGTTTTGGATAACTGTTGCAGACATGTTCAAGGGTCTTTGCACGCAGTACTAGGTCACATTCTTCAGCCTTTCTGTCTATGCTTGGAACTGTTGTTGTGACTGTATATTTAGGCTGTAGGTCTTTGCTGTATGCCTGGATCATTTTCCATGTTGAAGGATCTTTAGAAAGAATGTTACTGTTTTTTTAGTACAGTTTTGATAAATGGTGAAAGCTTTGTCTTTTGAGTCGGTTTTTTTGGTTAAGTTATTTGCTATTCTGTGCATGGGGTGGTTGTTCATGCGTTTAGACATTTTTGTTAGGGTAAGCACCTTTTCTTCCCTTCGAAGGCTCATGCTCTGGAGGCCACAAGTTGCCTCCAGCTCATTAATTGGTGTGCTTCTCATACCTACAGTGGTGATTCTGAGACCAGTGTTCTGTATTTTATCCAGTTTGTGTAGGTTTGTTTTGGCTGCAGTGGAGTATGCTCCCATGACATACTCCAGTTTTGGTCGTACGTATCCAGTGTATACTTGTCGTACAGTGTTGGCATCTGCACCCCAGCTTGTTCCAGTAAGTTTCTTCATAAGTCTGAGCCTCAGGGTAGCTTTCCTTTGGGTGTCTTCAATGTGGGGTCCCCAAGTTAGCCTTTTGTCAAATTTTACTCTCAAATATGTGGGGTTATCCTCTTTTGGAAGGATGTTGCCTTCTAGGTACAGATCAACCTGTCCTGGTGTAATGACCCTGCTTTGCATGGTCTCCACGAGTACATTGTGGCCAGCGGAAAGTCCGTGCTACAAGTGACAGCACGAGATAATTGGGTCTAGTCGAGGAAGCGAGGGGAAGCCCGAGCTAGCCTCGTGGTCAGTCGATCATGAGAAGTCAGAGAAGACGGTAGCATTTTCTTAGAGTAGTTATAATATTGCGCGAGGTACTAGTGTTTAAACATGTTGCCTGCGAGAGAAGTATATATATAATTGTGGGAACTAGTGGAACAGATGTGAATGAATAAACTGACAGAATGTACAAAGAAGCTGAGCGGCGTTTGTGTTTTCAACTCTAGACGTGAAAGCAGTGCAAGTTGGTCGCAGTAAACATCCAGAGAGTGAGCCGTGGCGAAAGCCAATAGGTAGTAAGCCAAGGCGCAGTCAAAGTCAAGCCAAGGTTTATTACAAATGGGTTGCTTGTCCGAAGGAAATTCGAAACCACGCGGACTTCAGTCATAGGAAATTCTTTCAAGGTAAGACAAACATGCGAAAAACAGCATACGATACAACGATGTGGTCACCCTAGAAGAACCTCAAAGCACAGCGAGCGCTACAGTGCAGATAACCAATGAAAAACAGCGTACCATGGAACACACGCTAACATAGTTGTGTGTCATCAACGCCCTGCCTGTCACACATGGTATTACCAAGGTTTGTTGATCCAAGAAGTTTCATGTTTACCGAAGTTACAAATTGTAGATATTTTAAATCTAGTTTGTGAATTAAATCAGGTTTGTGACCATTATTGTCTCGCGGAAACTAGCGGACTATGAACTAATTTTATTTACAGTTACGATCAGTTTTCTTACCACAGTGACATTTTTTGCATCGATTGTGTTTATTAGAATGGCATCTAAAAAGTAAGAACACTTTCTCGCAAGTATCATCAGCGACAACAATGAAAGATACATCGATAAGAAACCAAAAGACTAGTATGTGCATTTTTTGTAATTACCAGCACAGTTCTTCAACTATATGTGACAAGAGTCCTAAATATTAAGACTATCTAACTGAATTGGTAAATAAAAAGTGGCAAAATAAACAAAATAATAATCCTAAAATGTGTCACTTTTGTTTGGCATTAGGCCATGTGGTAAAACAGTGCGTAGGCAATCAAATGCTAGAGACAAGAAGAGATCCTGGTATGCAAAAACTAAGCAAGAAAGAAGGGATTCAGAAGCTCTTACGTCACCTACTCTAAATTGTGCAGTATGCGACTGGAGGAAAAAACAGGGAAAAACAACAGAGCCACATACAATTTGGATAGGAACATACCAAATAATATGTCCAGGAACTAAAAAGATAAAAAACAAAATCATCATTGCAGAAGTAGAATCCAGCAAAAGAAATATAAGCAAGAAAGTTGAAGGAGAAAAGACAGCAGCTACTGAAACAGCGAGCAAGTCAAATTAAAAAAAACTGTGGACCTTAGTCAGCAAACACAAATTTTTCCAGAAATGAAATCTTCTGAATCGGAATCGGCTAACAATCACAATCAAGGAAAAAGTGAATTGCAAACTCAATGTATGAAACAGCCAGATTGTGAAATACCACTGGATAGACAAGCCTTGAATAAAGAATTTTCATTCTTAGAGGACAATAAAGATATACCTTATGATCAATTCCACAGAGCAGCAAGTCAGAAATATTGGGAAAAGTCAACTAAATGTTTGATAAACAACAAACCAGCACAAATGCAAGTAAATAAAAAATCAAATATCACTTTGGTACGTGAAATTTTTTTTAAAAAAATCAGATTATAGCGGAGACATGGTTTACTGTTTAGACAGAGAAGATTTTTTGATGCGATTACGGACAGCTTATATTAATTTGAAGTCGCCCTATACATCAAGACCATTGAAAGTACTGGTAACGAACGACATCGAAATAGATTTGATTCTGGGATACAAAGACTTCAACATTAGAGACTGTTCTGATGAAGACATAAGAGTCTGGAAACAAAGGCATCTCCATCAACAAAAATAAGAACAGCTGAAATAAGGAAAATTACCATCAACTGAAGTATCACTATTTACGAACGTAGAACCATACAGTCCATCATGCTGAATATCACATCAATATAACATATCACCATGCATGAAGTTCAAAGTTATTATCAGTCAGGAAGCTACATAGAACCAATTTCAAACACACTATCAAGAGTAAACATGAACAATCATCAAGAATTGACATTTTACCATTCTTCACCTTCAAGATTGTCATATTTCAACCAAAATTAAAAATCACCAACCAGTACTGTACAGTGAATGAACAGAAACATATCAACCACTGAATTATTCAAATTTGAAAATCACCATCAAGGAACACGAAATCGTTTTTTCTCCAGACACCTTAAAATCGACCATTGAAATATTTCAAAATCATCAAATTCTAAGAGACTCTTCAAGATAATCTATACAATATCAAGAGCGTCGAATACCAAACGTATCAGAAAATAAAGAATGCGAGAATAATGAAGCATTCCTACAGTTTAAGCGAAGACAACAGACAACCAAAATGTCAGTATTTTTTAGTGTTCACACAAGTATTTATTGTGAAAGTTAAATCAAGTTAATTATCTAAAGTGTTTGTGTAAATAAATATCAAATTAATGATGAAGTATTTTAAAAAAGTGCATAAACACCTTTTTTTTTTATTTATAAAAAGCAGCCACTGGGTGTATTGAACACCTTCCGTTAAATTCACTTACTAATTATTTTAAAGGTGGCATATCAGTGTATGCAGTCACTGAACACGGTTAATAATATTGTGTCAACTTATA
Organism: Candidula unifasciata; assembly: GCA_905116865.2. Taxonomy (NCBI): domain Eukaryota; kingdom Metazoa; phylum Mollusca; class Gastropoda; order Stylommatophora; family Geomitridae; genus Candidula; species Candidula unifasciata. The sequence goes on from CAJHNH020002835.1 coordinate 21,500, forward strand.
AAATTAAAATATTTTTAGTCAGTATATTTGCAAGATTACCAGCTATCCTACCAAGAAAGACACCAGAGCAGAACAGACTGTCGAGGGAATTAAGGAGTGAGAACCTTGAAAGCAAGCGCCAGAGTACAAGCAAGACACACACAGCCTGCAGGGATAGATCAAGATCAAGGATAGTTAATGGAATGAATGGGAATGAAAGAGAATAAAAACAGGTATGAATGATGAATGAAAGATTTGTGAGTAGTATTTTAATAGTGTACATGTATTTTACTTAGGTTAGTAGTTCATTAGGATTATTTTCGGATTCATGTAATGACAGAGTTAGCAGTTAAAAAGTTTAAAAAAAAATTCTCTCTCCCCAGGAACAGCACAAAAGAATTAAATCAAGATTTAGCGATAGATCATAGAGAAATCTTTTTCCACAGAATGACTTAGATAAAAAATTCAATTTGAAATGTTTTAGCCGACGCCTTCGAAAATTACAGGCCCTGAAACTCGACTGGTGACGTCACTACCCGAGGCAAACTCAAAATGGATGTTTCGATGTGTGTTCGCTTTTATTTTTCTTGTGAAAGTTTTTAATGTGGTTTAATTTTCACGTCTGATTCACCTATAAGCGGTATTTCAGGGAGTAGATTTAGTAAGCAATTTCTGCAATTTACGTTGGATTTATCGTCAGTGTGTTGGTTTTCGAGGAACTATGCCTGCTAAATGTTCTGTACCTGAGTGTCGTTCAAATTATGACCTTTCTAGTGGATATGTAAGTTGCTTCAGATTCCCTTCGAATTCTCTTTCAAGAGACAAATGGCTGAAACATATTCCACGGAAAAATTGGACTCCTGGGAAAACCAGTGTAGTATGTATAAAACATTTTCGTACGTCAGATATTATTGTGTCTGATAAAAATACAGACAAATCTGGAATCGAGCATATTCTCCCAAGAAAGAATCCCGCTTTAAAAAAAAGATGCTTATCCAACTATCTTTCCAGATCTTCCATCCTATTTATCGGTGAAAGTACCAGCCTCTCGCAAAACTCCAGAGGAACGTGTATCACATATTAATCGTAATTATGATCAAAAAGTAAATGATTGGCTGTCCTCAGATATCATTACATATTTCCAAGATCTGAAGTCACAGATAGGAAACAAACTGAAAGGACACTTTGAAAAAAATTGGAAACACACTTATGTAGATGGAGCTTTAGCATGTATTGTTTGGATGTCATTACCATACAGTCAGACTCTGCACCATCCATAGGTGTCAGCATAAAGGTGTTACTTGATATGACTATACAAGTCTTTGTTCAAAATAAAAAAGTTAAAGACAAAGACCTTAAATGGATTGTAGACAACAATAAACTTGTGAGATGGTCACAGCTTGAAAATCTTGTAATTCATTACAATGCCTGGGATTATAGTAAAATTCAAAGCCAAAATAGCTTCACAGATTTAGTGGAAGAAGCAGGAAGTATTTTGAAGAGTGCTGCAGAGCAACAGTGGACTCCTAATGGGGCAGCTGATGAAGTAACTGACACACAAGTAAACTTTCTTGCAGAGCAGCTGCAACTTGTAACCGTGTTAAAAAACAGAAGGCGTTACAGTTGTAGCACATTATGTTTCGCTTTCATGCTGTTCATTAAATCTCCAGCATGCTACCGGTTTATAAGAAAATCTCGTATGTTGTGCCTGCCTCATCAAAGAACACTGCACAATTTAACTTCACAGTTGTCATTGTCCACTCATACTGGCAGCATTTCACAGTACTTGAAATTGAAACAAGACAAACTAACAGAGCTAGAAAAGATTGTAGTAGTTCAGATGGATGAAATATATGTTAAATCTGCAATTACTTACTCTGGGGGCAAAATATTTGTCAATGCAGACAATGCAAAAGAAGCAGCAACAACAGTGAAGGCTTTCCTCATATCTTCAGTTTTTGGAAGCTACCAGGAAATTATAGAACTTTCACCTGTGAACAGAATGACATCTCAGGATCTATGTTTGAAATTACTCCACTGTATCCACTTTGTACAGGAGTCTGGTTTCACAGTGGTTGCTGTAATTGCAGATAATAGTGCTGTCAATCGCAGAGTTTACAGTGATCTCCTGAAACCAAGCCAAACTTTTATTGAGAACCCAGATTTTGCTAATAAAAAAATATTTTTACTGCATGATTCTGTGCACTTGCTAAAATGCATGTGGAGGAACTGGATCAACCAGAAGGACACAAACCAGACATTTACTTATCCTTTGATAACTGGACAAATGCTAAACGCCTGTGATACTGATAGAGCTGCAGAAGCTAACTTTTCTCATTTAATGAAACTGTATTATAGTGAGCAAAAGAATATTGCAAAACTGGCACCTAAACTTTCCCACAAAGCCATCTATCCCTCCATCATGGACAGACAGAATGTTCCTCTTGCTTTGGCAATTTTTAATGAATACAATGTTGCTGCTCTGCGTCTAGTAGGCAGTAATGAAACAGCAGATTTTATTGAAGCCATCCTTAGATGGTGGCATATTGTTAATGTGAAAAGTAAATTTGTAGGTAAAAAGACACTGAACTCATTCACAAATCCTGTATTGTCAAATGATGATGAACAAGTGCATTATCTTGAACAGTTTGCTAAATGGCTACGAAAGTGGGACAAGCTGACTGGCTGTCAAGGAAAACTGACCAAGGAAACACACAGTGCACTGCTGCATACAGTGACCGCAGTGCTTTCTCTAATCAAATATCTATTTGCAACCACAGAAGCCAGTTTTATACTTCTTGGAAAGTTACAGTCTGACAACTTAGAAGCTCGGTTTGGTGAATATCGGCAGTTGTCAGGAGCAAACTACCTAGTATCTGTGCAGCAAGTTTTAGAAGCAGAAAAGAAACTTAAAGTTTACTCACTGTTAAGTATGTCCTCATCAACTTATGGAGATTTTTCTATCCGTGACCTCTCAGAGTTTCTTAGCACCAAAGAAGATGAAACTGGGGATGACATAATGACTGATGCTGTTCACATGGACGTGAGCAAGGTTTTTTTTTTCAAATAAACCCAAATGAGTGTGAATTATTGGTTTCGGAAGGTTCAGAGGAGTCACTGGTGTATATTGCTGGATTTGTCTCAAGTAAGCTGAACAAAAAAATTAGGTGTGCTGCCTGCAAGACTTTATTGCAGATGGACAGGCCATTATCAAATGATGTTGACTCAGGTGCAATGTCAACAGACTATATACAGCTGCTTGACCGTGGAGGTTTAAAATACCCTTCAAAATTTATAAGTTTATTAACCTTTCTAACATATGCAGCTATGCAGAAGCTTATATCAGCTGAGTTGGAAACACAATTTCTAGCCTGCGAACATCACAAAAAATTGCTTATGCATATTGTTTCATGCAGTTTACACACATATTTCAAGGATGAAATAGGTGGTGTCTGTGCTGAGGGTTGTTCTAAAATGAACATTGCTTCCAAAGCGCTGCCATCTCTGGCAAATGTTTTTCTAAATAACTACCGCAAAATCAAAACCGACACATCATTGCTGGATAAATCATCTAAGAAAAGAAAACTGGCCAAATTCACCCAGTAATGGATTTCATGGATTATGTAACTTCAATTTGGACAGCTACATGATAAGTAGTTTCTGTTGTGCTTTTAGTTTCTATGTCATATTGTGAATATGTGAGTAGTTTCTGTTGTGCTTTCTGTTTCTATGTCATACTGTGAATATGTCAGTAGTTTCTTATGCGCTTTCTGTTTCTATGTCATATTGTGAATATGTGATTAGTGCCTATTGTGCTTTGTTTCTATGTCTTATTGTCAATACCTAAATCAAGGGCTGTTCAACTAAGTCAATTTAGGTTAACTCAGAAGCCAACATTGTAAAATTAGGGATCGTTATGGGCCAGCTTAGAAAAACCATTTTTTCATTGCAACCAGCAATGATCCGCGGGCCACTCGCTAGGCCTCAGCGGGCCAAATTTGGTCCGCGGGCTGACTGTTGAATAGCCATGAGCTTACTGCTATACTTTTTGTGGGCTAGTACTCAGGGGACGGCCGGGAAAAAAAACAGGTACTGTCTGAATGAAAAAGTAACAACGTTAGCCAGCGGCGGTGACGTCACGTCCCGCTGATGACGTCAGTAGCTAGGCCTGTACTAAAGTTTGGCCATGTTTTAGAATAGGTGTGCAGAACAGGGACATGGTAAATTGGTCCACGACACCCAAGATTATAAACTGCTATAATTATACTGATGCTGAATAGACATACTGATGGTAAAGAAAGAGTGCACACATCAAAGCAGAAGCACAGTAGAGGTGTTGAACTCATCTGTGTCCATCTAAAGGGGGAAAGGTGTCTGAGATTCCTTGGGGTTAACTACCCTGTTAAAGGTGTTTTAGACTTGGAGGAAACTCTAAGATCAATGAAAAATATATCTCAACTATCATTGTTTTCATGTTGGATTCCTTGGAGTTGGGTAATTACTCTGAAAGGTGAGACTTTGGTCTATGAAAAAATATCTCAACATGCATTTTTTTTGTCCTGTGGTAGATTCCTTGGGGTTGGGTAATTACCCTGTAAAAGGTGTTATAGAGGCTTTTGGGAAACCGGAAGCACTATAATAAATATATCTTACCACTATCATATCGGCTAAGAGTCCTTGGGGTTAAACACCCTGTGAAAGGTGATGTAGAAATATTGGTTAAATCCAATTTTCTATGTAGTAAACATCTCAAAGCTGATCATCATTTTACCACTATCATATCGGCTAAGAGTCCTTGGGGTTTAACACCCTGTGAAAGGTGATGTAGAAATATTGGTTAAATCCAATTTTCTATGTAGTAAATATCTCAAAGCTGACAATCATCATCACTATCATCATTTCACTTTGAACCTGATAGATTAGATATGGTGACTAAACAATACTACAGATGCAATAGGTGTAAAGATGGTTTAAACTCTTCACAGCTCAGTACAGGGAAAGCATGCAGTGAATACTGAAAGCAGTTTTAAAGGGATAGTCAGGAACTATAATTCCTAGCAGTAATACATTTAAATTGATTTATTATTCCTGTAGTAAATATCTCGAAGCTGACCATTATCATCACCATCAACATAATGATCATTTCACTTGAACCTGATAGAATAGATATAGTGACAAAGCTATACTACATATGCAATACGTGCAAAGATAAAGATACCCTTTACCAGTTCAGTACTAGAAAAAGCATACAGTAGAAAATTAAAATAAGGGCAGTAATTTAGGGTAATTAGGAACAGTAATCCCGAATAGCGAATTTAGATTTTAGTGTCATTGATTCATTTAATAGTTGAATAGAAAACGATACTTGATGTTTCTTAAAGTATCATTTTGTTATGAAGGCGGGAGGATGTAATGACCCTGCTTTGCATGGTCTCCACGAGTACATTGTGGCCAGCGGAAAGTCCGTGCTACAAGTGACAGCACGAGATAATTTGGTCTAGTCGAGGAAGCGAGGGGAAGCCCGAGCTAGCCTCGTGGTCAGTCGATCATGAGAAGTCAGAGAAGACGGTAGCATTTTCTTAGAGTAGTTTTAATATTGCGCGAGGTACTAGTGTTTAAACATGTTGCGTGCGAGAGAAGTATATATAATTATGGGAACTTGTGGAACAGATTTGAATGAATAAACTGACAGAATGTACAAAGAAGCTGAGCGGCGTTTGTGTTTTCAACTCTAGACGTGAAAGCAGTGCAATTTGGTCGCAGTAAACATCCAGAGAGTGAGCCGTGGCGAAAGCCAATAGGTAGTATGTTCAGCATAAGTCCATATAGCCAGGTCATCTGCATGTAGTGCCTTGTGAATGTGAGTCGTGAACTGTTTTGGAAGGTCATTGATGAAAAGAATAAACAGAGTAGGAGATATAACACCTCCCTGAGGGACACCTTCTTGTAACCTGACCAGCTTGCTTTTGTGATCTTCCAGTCTGGTTTCAAGACTCAAGTGTTATGTTGGTATGTTCCCCACAGGAATTCTCTGGGTAATAATGTGAGAGTAAACTTCGAGATACAACACAAAAACGGGATAACCTGTGTGCTCGTAGAGACACGAGATTTCCAAGCAGGGCAGACCAGTGAAACCCAGAATAGGGGTTAAACGGTTAGACCAAGGTCTAATCAGTAAGTATGTGTCTGACAGCTGAAGTGAAAGGGTCATATGAGATTCAGCAGGATTGTGAAAGTGTATTTGGCGACGTAAGGCATTCTGTTCTGAGAGATGACAACAAGATAGCAGTCTGACGACAATCCAATCCGAAGTGGCATCCCACCAGTTCCAACAGTTCAAGAATTCGAACAACCATGACTAGAACTACCAGAGTCCCATGGAAAAATGATGAATGCGAGGAAAGAGGACTGAAAGGTATTGAGTAATGAGAGAATACCAAAAGTTGATGTCTAAATCATGTCGCATTATCTTGCTGGACTTGAGAATTCGTAGGTGGAAAATGACCAGACAATCGTAAGTGAAAATGTAATAAAGTATATTATTGAGATTGTCGTGTGGTGAGCAGCCAACCCTACACAATGGACGAGTCGTGATTCTGACTTCCCTAGCGGGCAGTCAAATTTCAAACTTAAACCTGTCCAGAAGGGTATATAGTCCCTTATATTGATATATACCTTTATTTGGTAATATATTCATTTCTAGACCCTCTAGTTGCTTTGATAAGTCTTCATTTTCAAACTTGCAGCTTTAGGTTGAAGATTTCTGGTATTTAATTCAGAAATCCATGTAAGCCGGTTTACTCCTTATGCATGAACACAGGGAACTTCTTTCCTAGTGACGCTAAACTTAGTTTGAAGCGGGCATTTTCTGCCTGACTGCCTAGAAGAACATATGTTCTTAAATGTGTCTCGTACATCTATGCTTTGAGGAGGCGGTCTTTGGTGTCTAGGACATTTCCTAAGCTTGGGTAAGTTGACTATAGTTTACGAGTACCATAAAATATGTCTTTTTAAAGTTGGCCACTGCTGCATAGAGGGAAGTTTCAGCTGTGTGATCGCACAAAGTTAGGCCGTTCTTGATGTCCAGAGATCAGGCTCCGAACATTAAATCTTTCCCTGTGCAGACTAAATAGTTTGTGCTCTACATAACCCACAATATTGGTAAAGATATTAAACCCTACAAGTAATTATTCTACAACCCAACGTAGGATTTGTATCGATTAATAGACACATGTAAACTGTGTCATCTTTGGCCGGCTTGATGCTGTGACTTACTTGTAGGTGGTTTTGTGGACTGCTGATTCACTGCCTGCCCTCCAAGAAGATATCATCCTGTATCAAGAGGGAACTGAGAATTAGCAGTCATCTCAGGGGTTACATGTCAAGCTCAGTTTATTAACATCCACATAAGTAATCATTCAGAGGACAGCTCTGAGGATAATGAGACAGTATAAGTCTCTACATATCATCTCTATTGTTCAGTCAGTAATAGTGACAGGAGATGAGTGCCAGAGTGGAGACAGATAGACTATCAAACAGAGAACATCAACTCTTATCGCCCACACGCACTTGTACATATACATCCCATCTCTCTCTCTCTCTCTCTCTCTCTCTCTCTCTCTCTCTCTCTCTCTCTCTCATATATATATATATATATATATATTATATATATATATATATATATATATATATATATATATATATATATATATATATGTATGTATATATATATATATATATATATATATATATATATATATATATATATATATATATATATATATATTATATCATCCTCCGTCTGTTCACCGTAACACTTTGTTGTGCTAAAAATAACCTTTGACTCAGAGCGCTAACCTTGCTTTTGACACCATTACCACCATTTTTCCCTTGGGACTGGGCCTTGGGTTCCCCTTTACACACATCTTTATGTGCCAGTTCATAACTCTCAGCATACGTCAAGTTCTCATTCAGTCTGTCAGCACCAATCTCTGTCAAGAACGTTTGCATAGAGCGAGGTAATGTCTCTCGGAGTTGTTCCGTTAGAAACATCTCCTGTAAATCTTCAAAAGAAGAAGAGTATCCAGACAGTTCTCCCCACCTAGTCAAATATCCCTGAAGATGACTGGCGAACTGAGAATAGTTCTCCCATGTCAGCTTTCTCTCATTTCGTAAATTCTGTTTGTATGTCGCAGCATTTAATTCGAAACGCATCAGCAAAGCCTGACGCAGCGCATCATAATCAGTCTGTGTACCGGTGGGCATCCGCTGATAGATCTCGTATGCCACACCATGCAAAACTTGAGCCAACTTCAATGTATAAATGTTTATCTTTAAATTGTACAAAGACGCTAATTTGCCAAATCGGTCTAGGTACCGTTGAATGTTTTCAGCTTTCGGGTAGAAGACTAGCATGTGCTAGTTTATCGCTTGAGCTGAGCTACCATCAATCTCTGTCGTTGGAGATCTGGGTCTATTTTCTTCTCTCTGTGCCTGAAGCTCTAATTCCCTTAGCCTCACCTCCTGTTCCAACTTCATTCTTTATGATGCCTATTCCATTTTTATTCGGTCTGATTCCTTAATCCTCTAAGATTCAATCCGGAGTCGTTCAGTTTCCTGAACCCTCCCATATTCAATCTAGAGTCGTTCTATTTCCTTCTCTGTCTCCATTCAGAATCTTTCTGCCTCACGGGCTTCCATCCTCATCTCAAGATCCGTGGTTTTGATCCACTCAGTCATTTCCTTAACCTCCAATCCCAACTGAACAGCTATGTCCATCAAGTTTTGTATCGAAATTGTTGACTGCGACATGCTGTCTTGTCAATCTAACAGTCCACATATAAAAAATATTGTCACCAACAATTTAATTGTAATCAAAAAGTTATTACCTTGTTACTACCCACCAAGGTTGTGCCTAACCCAATGTTTTATAATATGAATATATAGAGAAGTAAGGGTTACAAACTCCCTTCAGTTTCCCAATACTTCTTACACAATGTACTGGAAACACCACAAAACACCAAAAACTGGATCACAAATCACTCACAAGAAAACATTCTAAGAACTGACCAAGAATGGTCACCGCTGCGTTAATAACAAAATACAAACACTAAACAACCTCCTGGCCAAGATTATTAGCAACTTGAAAGATTGAGCAGGGTATACAAACAATACCATGACGAGGCCACAGCTTTTTTGTGGGATGTATGTTTTGTCAAATACCGCTCGTGTCACGTGCCTGCTTAAAAGATTTCTCCTAACAAACAAACAGCACTCTGAAATAGAATAATGTCGAGGCGTCGGCTCGTTTGGTCTAAAGGGGATCCCGTCGCCAATATATGCTCAACCTATTTCAGGAGTAGGGCAACTCAAGTTATGGCACTACAGAATATCCAAAAATCCTAGGCACAACTTGGCTGGACGCTCCCACTACTATAAAAAAGATAGCAACCAGGCTATGATAGTCTAGTATCACAGCCATGTTAACACAGATTAAAATTATTAATCACACAAACATAAAAGCTAGACAGTTTGAACAGTGTATGATGGACACTCAAGTCAATAATGAAAATATCTAAACATGTAAGAAAGCAACACATACATTATATGAGAAACCGCAAAGACCTTCAAGGACCCAGAGTGATATGAAAGACAAAAACTTTAAAACAGATCTGACTGATCGTCTTTGAGATTCCCGAAAACCGCCTAGATTATCATCATGATTATGTGGACGATCAACAGTTAAGATTGGCAATAAATCAACCATTGACCACAGTGATCCGAATCCATGGCTACTTGAACTTGCTGGATGTTCAGTCACTCTGTTGTTACGTTGAAGACAGTCCCACACTAGACACTCGAACACTGAAGATACACCCAAGCTCATGGAGAGGGTACTCGGACACCAAGTCAATCACAAAACAAGCTTCCAGATAAATAATGGTGAAGGTACAACACCCATAATGTTGTATGTAGACCAACTGGAGGATTTCATTTGATAGATGACAAATGTTTGGGTTACAATCCGATGACCACAACTGGCCTAGACAGAGACGACTTACCTGTTGGTGGTTGTGGGGACCGCCAATTCACTGCCTGGCCTCCAAGGAGATAACATCCTGTATCAAGAAGGAACTCAGAATAAGCAGTCGTCTCGGGGGTTACTTGTCAAGCTCATTTTATTAACATCCACATTAGTAATCATTCATAGGACAGCTCTAAGAAAAATGATACAGTATAAGTCTTTAAGTATCATCTCTGTCGGTCAGTCAGTAACATGGACAGGAGACGAGTACCAGAGTGATTACAGATAGACTCTATCAAACATCGAACATCAGTCTTCACGCCCACATCTGCACTCACAAACATACATTCTATTTCGTTCTTACAAGTATACTTTATACCTCCCGAGTCTTTCTACTGCACACGCTGTGTTCTTCTGCTAAAAATAACCTATTACGTCACAGCGTCTTGTACGCTATTGTTTGATACAGTTAAATCTACCGGTTTAAATGTCGACCTGATCTCTAAAAGTTAAAAAAAGATCGCCTGCTACATTAAAATGTTTACAATAATATTGGGTCAGGTAGGGTACAAACATTCAGCTTGTGAAGGAAAATGTTTGGTATTGGGAGCTATGAGTCTAGTTCTGTACTATCTCACAGCTGAATGTTTGATCCCTTCACCAGCGGCTTACTTTACAGAGACATATATCATTGTACTCTTAAGCTATAGTCAACATGCCCAAGCTTAGGAATCCTTCAAAGATTAAATTGGTATTGTGAATGCGCCAAGATTTAATTAGAGAGGTAAAATGCTTCTGTACACTCAGGAAGTCTGGCAAAGAATGACCCCGCCTGACATCGCTTGGCGTCTCTAGAAAAAAGTCCCGTATTAGTACGCCAAGGAGTAAAAAGTCTTCACTGAATTCTGGATATTATTCCAGAAAATATCTATCCCACAGTTGCAAGTTTAAAAATGTAGACTTTTCAAAACAACTAGAGGGTATATAAATATATTTTCTACCAGATAGAGGTATAGATCGATATGTGGGACTATATATCCATCGGACTTGCTTAAATTTGAAATGTGACCTGCCCGCTAGGGGCGTCAACGTCACGAATAGTCTAATGTGAAGGTGTGGTTGATTCACTCAACGACAATGTCAACCAATAACACATTGCACCATAATGTACACCTTCTTTTTTTTGGGGTAATTCTTAGTCCAAATTCACAACAAATGCAGACACTAAACATTGCAGCGCTTCTATTAGTGCGTGGTAATTGCTGCATCATCTGCAAACAGTTGATCTCTGAAAAGCAATTTCCTTATTCTGGTTCTGGCCTTCAGCCTAAAAGCGTGTAAAGGCTGATCTCAAAAAACGTTGTTTTTTTCTTCAAAAGAACTGAAAAGTATTTTTCGAAGTGGGTAGCAGCAAATACACATCGAAACTTCACTCAATACTTGATTACAAACTCCTCAGATATTACGCCATCAAAGCTGATTGTATCCTTTAAACCTATGTAGTACCACGCCATAATGCATAGTGGGATAGATAAACACCCAATCTTCTTAAGCTTTTTGAACAGGCCTTTTCGACAAACCAAAATCAAATGCTTTGTTAGGATAAATGAAATTATTATACAGTTTTAGATTTTGTTTACGATATTTTCTCATCAACAGTCGTAATGAAAACTTCATATTAATGGTAAATTGGCTACCCCGAAAGCATTCACTCAATCGGTGTGTCTCTTTTACACACCAGGATCACTCGCATAGCTTCATGCTATATGCGCTCCAGTTTTTCTAGCTGACTCTTCGAGACAGTGAGTAACCACAATTCATAATCAAGCACTGAGATGATTGAAAGCTGTTTTGTTAAGTGTGAACAGCATTCTCTGCTCCATGTCCATGGCAGCCATAATATTTAATGCATTTAGAAATTTTTCAAGCCTTTGTCACAAACCTTTTTTGTGATCATTGGAAGGCACACTTCTGTCAAAGGTGATTTTCAGGAACCATAGTCTGCTGCCTCTTTAGATGTCCCTACCATTTATTTTGAGTCAGGAACATCAGCTCTAACAATCCTGTTGTCAAAAAATAGCAAAGGACGGATACCTTTCAAGGCAATTCAGATCTTGTACTGTCCCAGTTAAATGGTATGGAGAGACGCCTAAAGGATAGTTATAACATTACTTCAATGTTTACATAAGAGTCTTGAGGCAGGCCGTCCTTTAGCCGTTAACAAACGCATTGCACTTTAATTATACAGCGTGTAAACTGATCGGTTGCCCTAGAGTATCATCATTTAAATGTAAAGTCATTGTTTTTTTAAACATTTACTAACGTGTTTCAAAGAAATCAAATCCGAGGAAAAAAAAAACCCTGCTCAAAACAACAGTGCGACAGCACTTGGCCATGATGGAAAATCCAAGTCCATACAAAAGAAAGAGGTATGTAAAATACGTCTTAAAACAGGGGTGACTTCTTAGTTGGAGTACGAATTTATTGTAATTAAATATATACCTTTAATACTGAAAAAAAAACTATCCGTTTCTCTTGCCTAGAGGTTTTGCCTTGAAATTTTGTGTTTGGCACACATTGAACAAATCTTGGTGGCTTTTATACACCAGACTTTGCAGCACCAAATGCCATTTAGTGGTTCCTTTAAAGAATTCCCGTGCACACACTGTTTAGTAATTGTCAGAAAACAGTTCTTGAATTTCTGAATCTACAGCAATCACTAGCGAGTTCCTACACTTAATGTCCCAAATAGTACGAACAATAATACGTCTTTCTTTTTCTGACTTTCTTGCCAATTCCTTTACTTACCCAATATTTTCAGCTATGTAAACCTGTCTATTTATTTCTTCAACTGGAACATTTCTCTTTTAAGCATTTGATCCATAGCGCTATGTGTTTCGTGTCTACCGCTACTTAACACATGACTCTGCGTGCATAACTTGGAGCCTGTTTATAGTAATGATCAGTTCCATGATATTTTGCATAATTATTTCTGATGGAATCAACTCCATTTCGTTGTTATGTATGCAGTCAGAAATCACCACCTACCACTTTAAAAGGGTTAGCATTTCAGTCATCGATTAATCCCCAAGATGATGATAAACAGATAGAGAATTACACACATACACACACACACACACTAGTAATATAATTGCATAATTACACAATTTTATTAATAATTTTTTTTTGCCTACAGCCCCAGGTAAGTATCAATTTACAAACAACACTGTTTAATACATTCCAGTGAGGACAACATATATACATTTACACATTCATGATTGGAAATGTGTATACGGTAGTAGAGGCCGGCCTCGATTTCGATCCTGATATTGCCTTCTTGGTCCAACGATAGTTTGTTATTCACTGTGAATCCAGTTTAGATTAAATGTTGAACTATCTCCAGCTCTTCACCGATAATGGAGTCTTCATGTCTGTCGTATACCGCTCGTGTCGCAGCCTGATAAAGGATTTCTCCTTACAAACCAACAGCACTCTGAAATAGAATAATGTTGAGGCCTCGGCTAGTATTGGTCGAAAAGAGATCCCGCTCAACCTATTTTAGAAGTAGGGCAACTCAAGTTATGGCACTACAGAATATCTAAAAATCCTAGGCGCAACATTGCTGGAAGCCTCACTACTATAAAAAGATAGCCCCCAGGCTGTGATAGTGTACTATCACAGCCATGTTAACACAGATTACAATTAATAATCACACAAACATAAAAGCTAGACAGTTTAAACAGTGAATGATGGACACTCTTATTAGTAATAAAAATTTCTAAAGATGTAATAAATGCAAAACATACATTATATGAGAAACAGCAAAGAACTTCAAGAGCCCAGAAAGACCAAAACTTCAAAACAGATCTGACTGATCGTCTTCGAGATTCCCGAAGTCCGCCTAGATCATCATAATGTTCATGTGTAAGATTAACTGTAAAGCTTGGCAAAAAATTAACGATTGACCACACTTTTCTGAATCAATGGTCACATGAAATTGCTGGATGTTCAGTCACTCTGTTGTTACGTTGAAGACAGTCCCACACTAGACACTCAACACTGGAGATTCACCCAATCTCCTGGAGAGGAAACTCGGACACCAAGTCAATCACTTTAGGTACAAACAAGCTTCCAGATCAATGATGGTGCCGGTACAACTCCCATAATGATGTATGTAGACCAACTGGAGGATTTCATTTGATGGATGACAAAAGTCTGGCCTACAATCTAATGGCCACAACTGGCCTAGACAAAGGTGACCCCTCTGTTGGTGGTTTTGTGGACCGCCGATTTACTGCCTGACCTCCAAGGAGATATCATCTTGTATCAAGAAGGAACTCAAAATAAGCAGTCATCTCAGGGGTTACATGTCAAGCTCAGTTTATTAACATCCACATTAGTAATCATTCATAGGACAGCTCTCAGGATAATGAAACAATATAAGTCTCCAAGTATTATCTCTGTCGGTCAGTCAGTAACAGGGACAGGAGACAAGTACCAAAGTGGAGACAGATAGACTCTATCAAACATAGAACATCTGTCTCTGCGCCCACATCTGCACTTACAGAAATACATTCTATCTTGTTCTTACAAGTATACTTTATACCTCCCATGTCCGCCCACTGCAAATACTGTGTTGTTGTGCTAAAAATAACCTATTACATCACAGCGTCTTTACGCTGTTATTTTACACAGTTATATCTACCGGTTAAAATCTCGACCTGATCTCTACAATTTAGAGAAAGATCGCCTATAACATTAAAATGTTTTCAATAATATTGGATCAGGTAGGGTACAAACATTCAGCTTGTGAAGGAAAAGGCTTGGTTTCGGGAGCTATGAGTGCCTTAACATCAAGAACAGTCTAGTTCTGTGCTGTCTCACAGCTGAATCTTACCTCCTTGCAGCAGCGGCTAACTTTACAGAGACATATATCATTGTACTTGCAAACTATAGTAAACTTACCCCATCTCAGGAATCCTTCAAATATTAAATTGTTATTGTGAATGCGCCAAGACTTAATCAGAGAGGTGAAATGCTTTTGTGAACATAGGAAGTCTGGCAAAGAATGACCTGGCAGGATCTATCTTGGCGTCTCTAGAAAGAAGTCTCGTATTAGTTTTCCAAAAAATTAAAAAGGCTTCCCTGAATTCAACCTACCAGAGACAGATGAAATATGTACAATATTTATAATTCATGAGAATGTAGAGGAACCCCTGACCACTTTACATTACTAGTAGATAAAAAAAGGTATTATACAATGGTAGATTTTGTTCACGACATTTTCCCAGCAACTGTCGTAATGAAAACATCATATCAGTGGTAGACCGGCTGCCACGAAAGCATGCACCTAATCGGGGTGTCTCTTTTACATACTAGGAACACCGGCATAGCTTCCTGTTATACGCGCCCCATGTTCTCTAGCTGACTCTTCGAAACAGTCAGTAACCAGAATCTATAATCAATCACTGAGATGATTGATAGCTGGTAATGTGTGAACAGCATTCCCAGCTCCATGTCCATGGCAGCTATAGTCTTTAGTGCATTTTGACCTTTTTCGAGAACTTGTCACGAACCCTTTTTTGGGATCATTGAAAGACACACTTCTGATAAAGGTGATTTTCAGGAACCGTAGTCTGCTGCCTCTTTAGATGCCCCTACCATTTATTTTGAGTCAGGAACATCAGCTCTAACAATCCTGTTGTCAAAAAAATAGCAAAGGACGGATGCCTTTCAAGACAATTCAGATCTTGTACTGTCCCAGTGAAATGGTATGGAGAGACGCTTAAAGGATAGTTATAAGATTACTTCAATGTTTACATAAGAGTCTTAAGGCAGGCCGTCCTTTAGCCGTTAACATACGCAGGACACTTTAATTATACAGCGTGTAAACTGATCGGTTGCCCTAGAGTATCATCATTTAAATGTAAAGTCATTGTTTTTTTAAACAGTTACTAACGTGTTTCAAAGAAATGAAATCCGGCCAAAAAAAAAAAAAAAAAAACCTGCTCAAAACAACAGTGCGACAGCACTTGGCCATGATGGAAAATCCAAGTCCATACAAAAGAAAGAGGTATGTAAAATACGTCTTATAACAGGGGTGACTTCTTAGTTGGAGTACGAATTTATTGTAATTAAATATATACCTTTAATACTGAAAAAACTATCCGTTTCTCTTGCCTAGAGGTTTTGCCTTGAAATTTTTTATTTGGCACACATTGAACAATTCTTGGTGGCTTTTATACACCAGACTTTGCAGCACCAAAAGCCATTTAGTGGTTCTTTTAAAGAAAATCCCGTGCACTCCTTCGACTGTTTAGTAATTGTCAGAAAACAGTTCTTGAATTTCTGAATCTACAGCAATCACTAGCTTCTTCTTCTTCTTCTTCGATCCTTCTGTCAGAAAACTTATATCAGGAGGCCGGTAGCCTTTATGAAAGCTATCGTGCAATCCATATCCTCTTGTGTGCCATACAGTTTTGTCTTTATTGTGGTTGGAACAGGCCAGATTGCGTCTCTGTTGTCAGCATACAGTTGACAGTGTTGGAGCACATGCTCAGCATTTTCGGGTGCCACGCTGCAGGGACACGTCTCCGTATTTCCTACACCGAAAAATTTGAACATATGTTGACGAAATCTGTTGTGCCCTGTCCTTAGTCTGAATATAATAGACTGTCCCTCTCTAGAGAGGCGATGAAGTGAGTCTTGGTGGGTTAAGTCGCTATTTGGTTGTACCATGTCACTGCCGCTTCTGGCTAATCTGTCCGCTATTTCATTGCCTTCCAAGCCACAGTGACATGGAATCCACTGCAGTACAGATTGTTCTACTGAAGAGCCTAAGTAAATCAGCTGTTGCGTCAAGTCTACAAACTGAGTGTCTTTTAGGTTAACAATTGCTTGTAGAACTGACATAGCATCAATCAGAAAGACCACTCTGCTATATTTGCTGTGCTGTTGTCCATTCAGGAAAGAATATGCCTCTAGAAGTGCTTCTGCCTCTGCTCTGTAATTGGAGGAATATGAACCTGTTGGTACATCCTGGTTAATTTTTAAACCATTTGGGCATTCTATGTATATTCCTCCTCCTCCGTCTCTTATTGCTCTCTTGGCTGAACCATCTGTATACACTCGAATCCAACTCTGGTGTGGGAAAAGTCTATTGATCTCTCCTTCTGTAGTTGATTTCATATCAGTGCTGCTCATTGATGATTTGGAGAAGACCCCTGTTACAGTGGTTCTGACTGTTGGTAGGCTATCCCTAAGCCAAGCGGGGCAGTCGTTGTAAGGTTTAAGTTGAACATTTGATATTATGGGAGGGAGTTTAAGGACAGCGAGCTTGACATTTGCGTTCTTAATAAAGCAAGTTCTCTTTAGTCTAGCCATCTGGGGTTTCTGCAGTCGGCTGTACATGGGTTGTTCTTGAAAGTGGTGGTATTTGGAGAGCTGGGTGAGGATCTTTGTGTCTCTCCTATCTTCCAGATTATGGAGACCAGTAATTGTTTCCATATCTGATATGGGCGTGGAGCGCATTGCCCCTGTCATAATACGGAGAGCATGGTTTTGGATCTTTGAGACTTTTTGAAAATTTGATTTAGCTGCTGTGCCCCAAGCAGCTATTCCATATTCTAGTGTTGGCCTCACATAGCCTGTATAGGTCCTCTTAAGGACATTGAGGTTTGCCCCCCAGTCTGTTCCAGCTAACTTCCTCATCAGTTGTGTTCTCTTGAGTCCCTTGCTCTGTGTCTTTTCTATCTGTTTTCTCCATGTGAGTCTTGAGTCAAAGGTTACTCCTAAATATGACGGTGAGTCATCATGTATCAGTGCCTGGCTGCCATATCTAAGTGAAACTTTCTGGGGTTTGGTAGAGAGACTGAAAATGGTGTGTGTGGTTTTGGCCCCATTTACAGGCATGTACCAGCTATTGGACCACCTCTCTAGAGTTCCGAGGGATTCTTGAAGCCTTGTCTGTGCTTTTTCAGTGACCTCCTCTGAACTCAGTAGCGCCAGATCATCGGCATACATAACGGCTTGAATTCCATTACAGAGGGTTGATTTTATGTCGTTAATGTAAACTAGGAAAAGAATTGGGGACAGAACTCCGCCTTGTGGAACTCCATGTGTCATTGAGACTGATCTGCTCCTTGAACCCTGTATCTTGACTCTTGCAGATCGATTTTCAAGATATTTTACGATCCACCCAAGCATGTGATGGGATATTCCACTTTCAAGTAGCTTTTGTTTCAGCCCATTTTTCCACACTTTGTCGAAGGCCTTTTCCATATCCACCCAGACTGCAATAGTGTGCTTTTTTTCCTGGAATGCATCTTCAATGTGTTGAGCAATAAATGTAATTTGGTCTTCTGTTGATCTGCAACGTCGAAAACCTGCCTGTTCCTCCATTAGTTTGAAGTTTTTTTTCTAGGAACCAGGTCAGTCGGTTGTTCAATAATCTTTCAAATAGTTTGCACAGACAGCTAGTGAGGCTGATGGGTCTGTAGCTGTCTGCGTTGTTCTTCGGCTTTCCTTGTTTCAGGATTACAAAGATTTCAGACTTCCTTCAGGCTGGAGGAACTATACTAAAAATCCAGCTGGCATTAAAGATGTTTAATAATTTCTTTTTGGCACTTAGACCCATGTGTAGTAACATATCATTCGTGATTTTTTAGGGGCCAGGGGCTTGGTTGGATTTCAGCTGGTTGAGTCCTGTGTTAAGTTCACTCATTGAGAATTTATCTGTCATGATGCTCTCTGCTGGTTTACTCTTGCTGGCCTCGTCGAGTTCTTTTATTCTTTGTACTACCTCATCTTCTCTGGACTTTTCTATATTAATATCACTAACAGATTTAAACTGATTTAAAAGGATATTTGCAGCATCGTTTCCAGATCTGATCTCATTGCCCTCATTTATTACTATTGGATTGGCTTGTTGGGCTTCTCCGTTTAGACACTTGACTAGTTTCCAGAGTTTGGACTCATCTTTTTCAAAACTTAGGCTCTTGGTTTTGTCTTGCCAGCTCTTCCTAGTTGCTTGAAGTGTTTCTTTTTTTTAGCTTAGCTTCTGCTGCTTTGTAAGCAATGTCGTTTTCTACCGTTGGGTTGCTTTCTACTCTATCTCTTGCTTCTGATAGAGTTTGGTGGAGGTCTTGAATTTGTTGGGACCAAAATAGGATGTAATCTTTCCTTGAACCCCGAGGTATGGTTTCTTTGGCTGCTTTTAATATAGCTTCTGTAAACTCTTTTACTGATTTAGCAACCTGACTTGATTTGCCGTTTACATTTATCGAGTATACATCAGCAAGGTTAGCAAAACTGTTCCAGTCAGCTTTCTTGTAATTTCAACGAGGGGGCGGCATCGAATAAAGGCCTCTCATATTGAGAACAGAAATCAGGATCGGTCGGTGGTCACTACCTGCTGGTTGGCTGAGCACCATTTTGTGTATTTTACTTGCTAAGTCTAACGTGGCAAATGTTAAGTCTGGGCGGCTGGATGAAAGCCATCTCCTGGAGAAAAAAAGATGGGGAGTCATCTGGTTTGTTGATTAGCTGGAGTCTGGCATATGTCTGCCAGTCCTCCACTTCTTCTCCTCTCTCATTGAGCTGTGAATATCCCCAGCTTGGAGAGCAGCTGTTAAAATCTCCTAGAACGATACAGTTGTCATCTGGGATTCTCATGTTGTATAATGAGAAATAATACGTCTTTCTTTTTCTGACTTTCTTGCCAATTCCTTTACTTACCCAATATTTTCAGCTATGTAAACCTGTCTATTTATTTCTTCAACTGGAACATTTCTCTTTAAAGCATGTGATCCATAGCGCTATGTGTTTCTTGTCTACCGCTACTTAACACATGACTCTGCATGCAGTACTTGGAGCCTGTTTATAGTAATCATCAGTTTTATGATATTTTGCATAACTATTTCTGGTGGAATCAACTCCATTTCGTTGTTATGTATGCAGTCAGAAATCACCACCTACCACTTTAAAAGGGTTAGCATTTCAGTCATCAATTAATCCCCAAGATGATGATAAACAGATAGAGAATTACACACATACACACACACACTAGTAATTTAATTGCATAATTACACAATTTCATTAATGATTTTTTTTTTGCCTACAGACGAAAGTAAGTATCAATTTACAAACAACACTGTTTAATACATTCCAGTTAAGACAAAATATATACATTTACACATTCATGATTAGAAATGTGTATACGGTAGTAGAGGCCGGCCTCGATTTCGATCCTGATATTGCCTTCTTGGTCCAACGATAGTTTGTTATTCACTGTGAATCAAATTTAGATTAAATGTTGAACTGTCTCCAGCTCTTCACCGGTAATGGAGACTTCATATCTGTCGTATACCGCTCGTGTCGCGTGCCTGATAAAGGATTTCTCCTTACAAACCAACAGCACTCTGAAATAGAATAATATTAAGGCCTCTGCTCGTATTGGTCGAAAAGAGATCCCGTGGCCAATATACGCTCAACCTATTTTAGAAGTAGGGCAACTCAAGTTATGGCACTACAGAATATCTAAAAATCCTAGGCGCAACATTGCTGGACGCCTCACTACTATAAAAAGATAGCCCCCAGGCTATGTTAGTGTACTATCACAGCCATGTTAACACAGATTACAATTAATAATCACACAAACATAAAAGCTAGACAGTTTAAACAGTGAATGATGGACACTCTTATTAGTAATAAAAATTTCTAAACATGTAATAAATGCAAAACATACGATATATAAGAAACAGCAAAGAACTTCAAGAACCCAGAAAAACCAAAACTTCAAAACAGATCTGACTGATCGTCTTCGAGATTCCCGAAGTCCGCCTAGATCATCATCATGTTCATGTGTAAGATTAACTGTAAAGGTTTGCAATAAATTAATAATTGACCACACTTATCTGAATCAATGGTTACATGAACTTGCTGGATGTTCAGTCACTCTGTTGTTACGTTGAAGATAGTCCCACACTAGACACTCAAACACTGGAGATTCACCCAATCTCCTGGCGATTAAACTCGGACACCAAGTCAATCACTTGAGGTACAAACAAGCTTTCAGATCAATGATGATGCCGATGCAACTCCCATAATGATGTATGTAGACCAACTGGAGGATTTCATTCGATGGATGACAAAAGTCTGGCCTACAATCTTATGGCCACAACTGGCCTAGACAAAGGTGACTTTCCTGTTGGTGGTTTTGTGGACCGCCGATTTACTGCCTGACCTCCAAGGAGATATCATCTTGTATCAAGAAGGAACTCAAAACAAGCAGTCACCTCAGGGGTTACATGTCAAGCTCAGTTTATTAACATCCACATTAGTAATCATTCACAGGACAGCTCTCAGGATAATGAAACAGTATAAGTCTCCAAGTATGTTCTCTGTCGGTCAGTCAGTAACAGGGACAGGAGACAGGTACCAAAGTGGAGACAGATAGACTCTATCAAACATAGAACATCTGTCTCCACCCCAACATCTGCACTTCCAGAAATACATTCTATCTTGTTCTTAAAAGTATATTTTATACCTCCCATGTCCGCCCACTGCAAATACTGTGTTGTTGTGCTAAAAATAACCTATTACATCACAGCGTCTTGTACGCTGTTATTTTACACAGTTATATCTACCGGTTAAAATCCCGACCTGATCTCTACAATTTAGAGAAAGATCGCCTGCTACATTAAAATGTTTACAATAATATTGGGTCACTTTGGGTACAAACATTCAGCTTGTGAAAGAAAAGGTTTGGTTTCGGAGGCTATGAGTGCCTTAACATCAAGAACAGTCTAGTTCTGTGCTGTCTCACAGCTGAATCTTACCTCCTTGCAGCAGCGGCTAACTTTACAGAGACATATATCATTGTACTTGCAAACTATAGAAAACTTACCCTATCGTAGGAATCCTTCAAATATTAAATTGTTATTGTGAATGCGCTAAGACTTAATCAGAGAGGTGAAATGCTTTTGTACACCCAGGAAGTCTGGCAAAGAATGACCTGGCCGGATCTATCTTGGCGTGTCTAGAAAGAAGTCCCGTATTAGTTTGCCAAGGAGTAAAAAGGCATCCCTGAATTCAACCTACCAGAGACAGATGAAATATGTACAATATTTATAATTCATGAGAATGTAGAGGAACCCCTGACCACTTTACAACACTAGATCAACAAGTAATATCATAAAGAATCAGTAGATGTCCCTGTGGACCTAAGATTCTGACGATTCCATCCATGTCTCACTGAAATATGTTCAGGTACAGCCAAAGATGTAGGTTCTCACCGAACCCACTGATCGGTCTGGCCGAATAAACCCACACACCATACTGGTACTGCTGTAATCTCCATGTAATGACCGGTTTGCCTCCTACATCACTAGTCACACAGAGAGGTCTTTTGGGAATGTGGGACGTGATCCCTCCCGTCTGATTATTCGTGAGGTTTGGAAAGACTATCATTCCATCCTCACTATATGCTCCATCAAACTTAGGGAGGTACCCTGGTGTGAATTTCCAATTCTCTACATTCTGGTCATTCTGACGGTCTGGAGGTTTAGTCCATTCCTCTTTAGAAAGAGGGATCTCAAAAGGGAGTTGACGAAAAGGCTCATAATGAAGTATGCCCTGGCTTCTCTGTCAGGACAGAGTTGTACTTTGACAAGAGTTGCTCCATAACTTGTTTCTGGGAGACAGAGAGAGTTGGGTTAACCTCTACATCTTTATTATTCTCCCTGGGGTGTAGAGGAAATTCTTTAGCTGTGGCTTCTCCACCTTCCACCTCCATGGGTACAGAAAGTGTCAAAAGGGTCAGAGTGTCACTTGCCTCCCTCTTGTTGTATTTCCGGAGGATATTAATATGATAGACCCTTGACTTACCTTAATTGATCTTGTAATTTGATCCTAGATATCTTCTCTACTACCGTATAAGGGCCTCCCCAAGCTAACTCTAGCTTGGACTTCCCTGTGGGTAGAAGCCATAGAATCCTATCCCCAACCTCAAGATATTGTTCCTTCACCTTCCAGTTGAAGTGTGCAGCGTACTTCTTACGTGCACAAAACAAATTTTTCTTAGCCAGGTCCAAGTCTAGCTTTAACTTTTCCTTGAGCTCCTGTACATACTGTAATATGGTTTTCATGGAATCATCTGCCATTTCGTCTGTCCAAGTCTTCCTGAGAATGGTCAAGGGTCCAGAAATATGTCTTCGAAACACCAAGGTCAAGGGCGGAAATCCAGTAGAGGCTGGGGAATTTCCCGGTATGCGAATAGTGCTGCAGACAGATACTCGTCCCACCTGTCCGGCTTTTCCTTGGTTCATCTTCTCAGAAGCTTGGTGTCGGTATGGACTGGTGCAAATGTTTTGAGATTTGATTATCTTAAAAACTTTCTCCATCAATTTCCCTCGGAACTGAGGCCCATTGTCCGACAGTATCTGCGAAGGGAATCCCACTCTTGTGAAGATACTCATCAATGCCTCTGCCACAGTCTTACTGTCGATCTTCTGAAGAGCAGTCGCTTCCGGCCAAGCTGAACAGCAGTCTACCAAGGTCAGTATATAAGCATACTTCTTCTTTGTTAGAGGAAGTGGTCCCACTAGATCGACCGCCACCCTGTTAAAAGGGGTGGAGGTTACAGGAAATTCCCCAAATCCGACTGGTGCATTCCTGCCTTTAGGTGCCACCTTCTGACACTCCGGGCTGGATTTGACATAACGCATGATATCTGCTGCCATACCCTGCCAAAAGTAATGACAAGCAATGCGTTATGTAGTTGCATGAATTCCCACGTGGGTACTGTAGGCTATAATGTGTCCCATCTGGAGAATCTGCTGACGATAGGTTTTAGGTACAACTACCTGCCTGTGTTCTGTATACTTGTCACCAGCCAAACTATAATGGAGCTTACTTTAATGAAGAATTCTTTCTTCTGAGGAGGATTGTGACTTGCAGTTAACTTTTGAAAACATGCCTTAAAATTTGGGTCACTACTTTAGGCCACTTTCATTTCCTCATGTAGAGGATATACATGAGGAGAATCTTCTGAGGCACTCTTATGCTGTGCTCAAGTGGTCACCACCGAAATATGCTCTGAGGGTTTCTCCGGCTCTGCTAAAAATACATATGAAAGACCCACAATTAAATCAAAGGTACAGTGTTCAAGCATGGCTGCCTCAATTATCTCTGAAAAATATTTAGACTTGACTCGAATATTAGCAATCGGCAAGTTTAAAGGTTTAGCCTAAGAATCTGCCTGTATACTCGTCAGGTTTTACAAACTCTGGCCTCACCACAGCCCCGTAGGAATGTCCACTATCATACAAACAACGCAAGAAATATCCGTTCGTCCAGACCCTTTCTGCCACAGGTGGCCTTTGGAACCATTGTAAAGCTTTTCCTGGGTAGAAGGTACTACAGTAGACAATAAAGCTGATACTTGCAACCCCCCATGACTGTTTGGATTTACACTCACTAGTCCAGTAGTTTTTGTTGTTTTAAAAACTTGCAGTATTGCTTTTTTAGGTCCATTAAAGGGTTGTCTCTGTTTTGTTTCCTGAGACTTTGAGGGGTTCTGGGGTTGTGCTTGGGATGAATTCTTTTTAGGGGATTCATTTGGATGGGTTTTATGACCATTACCACCATTTTTCCCTTGAAACTGGGCCTTGGGTTCCCCTTTACACACATTTTTATGTGCCAGTTTATAACTCTCAGCATACGTCAAGTTCTCACTCAGTCAGCACCAATCTCCTTCAAGAACGTTTGCATAGAGCGAGGTAATGTCTCTCGGAGTTGTTCCGTTAGAAACATCTCCTGTAAATCTTCAAAAAAAGAAGAGTATCCAGACAGTTCTCCCCACCTAGTCAAATATCCCTGAAGACGACTGGCGAACTGAGAATAGTTCTCCCATGTCAGCTTTCTCTCATTTCGGAAATTCTGTTTGTATGTCGCAGCATTTAATTCGAAACGCGTCAGCAAAGCCTGACGCAGCGCATCATAATCAGTCTCTGTACCAGTGGGCATCCGCTGATAAATCTCGTATGCCACACCATGCAAAACTTGAGCCAACTTCAATGTATAAATGTTTATCTCTAAATTGTACAAAGACGCTAATTTGCCAAATCGGTCTAGGTACTGTTGAATGTTTTCAGCTTTCGGGTAGAAGACTAGCATAGGCAAGTTTATCGCTTGAGCTGAGCTACTGTGCGTTGATGCACCATCAATCTCTGTCGTTGGAGATCTGGGTCTATTTTCTTCTCTCTGAGCCTGAAGCTCTAATTCCCTTAGCCTCACCTCCTGTTCCAACTTCATTCTTTATGATTCCTATTCCATTTTCATTCGGTCTGATTCCTTAATCCTCTAAGATTCAATCCGGGGTCGTTCAGTTTCCTGAACCCTCCCAGATTCAATCCGGAGTCGTTCTGTTTCCTTCTCTGTCTCCATTCATAAACTTTCTGCCTCACGGGCTTCCATCCTTATCTCACGATCCGTGGTTTTGATCCACTCAGTCATTTCCTTAACCTCCAATCCCATCTGAACAGCTATGTCCATCAATTTTTGTATCGAAATTGTTGACTGCGACATGCTGTCTTGTCAATCTAACAGTCCACAAGTAAAATATATTGTCACCAACAATTTAATTGTAATCAAAAAGTTATTACCTTGTTACTACCCACCAAGGTTGTGCCTAACCCAATGTTATATAATTTAAATATATAGAGAAGTAAGGGTTACAAACTCCCTTCAGTTTCCCAATACTTCTCACACAATGTACTGGAAACACCACAAAACACCACAAACTGGATCACTCACAAGAAAACATTCTAAGAACTGACCAAGAATGGTCACCACTGTATTAACAACAAAATACAAACACTAAGCAACCTCCTGGCCAAGATTATCAGCAACTTGAAAGATTGAGCAGGGTATACAAACAATACCATGACGAGGCCGCAGCTTTTTTGTGTGATGTTTGTTTTGTCAAATACCGCTCGTGTCACGTGCCTGCTTAAAGGATTTCTCCTAAAAAAACCAACAGCACTCTGAAATAGAATAATGTTGAGGCGTCGGCTCGTATTGGTATAAAGGGGATCCATTGGCCAATATACGCTCAACCTATTTCAGGAGTAGGGCAACTCAAGTTATGGCACTACAGAATATCCAAAAATCCTAGGCACAACTTGGCTGGACGCTCCCACTACTATAAAAAAGATAGCAACCAGGCTATGATAGTCTAGTATCACAGCCATGTTAACACAGATTAAAATTAATAATCACACAAACATAAAAGCTAGACAGTTTGAACAGTGTATGATGGACACTCAAGTCAAAAATTAAAATATCTAAACATGTAAGAAAGCAACACATACATTATATGAGAAACAGCAAAGAACTTCAAGAACTCAGAGTGATATGAAAGACCAAAACTTCAAAACAGATCTGACTGATCGTCTTTGAGATTCCCGAAAACCGCCTTGATCATCATCATGATCATGTGGACGATCAACAGTTAAGATTGGCAATAAATCAACGATTGACCACAGTGATCCGAATCCATGGCTACTTGAACTTGCTGGATGTTCAGTCACTCTTTTGTTACGTTGAAGACAGTCCCACACTAGACACTCGAACACGGAAGATACACCCAAGCTCCTGGAGAGGGTACTCGGACACCAAGTCAATCACAAAACAAGCTTCCAGATAAATAATGGTGAAGGTACAACACCCATAATGTTGTATGTAGACCAAATGGAGGATTTCATTTGATAGATGACAAATGTTTAGCTTACAATCTGATGGCCACAACTGGCCTAGACATAGCTGACTTACTTGTTGGTGGTTGTGGGGACCGCCGATTCACTGCCTGGCCTCCAAGGAGATAACATCCTGTATCAAGAAGGAACTCAGAAAAAGCAGTCATCTCGGGGGTTACATGTCAAGCTCATTTTATTAACATCCACATTAGTAATCATTCATAGGACAGCTCTAAGAATAATGATACAGTATAAGTCTTTAAGTATCATCTCTGTCGGTCAGTCAGCAACATGGACAGGAGACAAGTACCAGAGTGGAGACAGATAGACTCTATCAAACATCGAACATCAGTCTTCACGCCCACATCTGCACCCACAGACATACATTCTATGTTGTTCTTCCAAGTATACTTTATACCTCCCGAGTCTTTCTACTGCACACGCTGTGTTGTTGTGCTAAAAATAACCTATTACGTCAAAGCGTCTTGTACGCTGTTGTTTGACACAGTTAAATCTACCGGTTTAAATGTCGACCTGATCTCTACAAGTTAGAAAAAGATCGCCTGCTACATTAAAATGTTTACAATAATATTGGGTCAGGTAGGGTACAAACATTCAGCTTGTGAAGGAAAATGTTTGGTTTCGGGAGCTATGAGTGCCTTGACACCAAGAACAGTCTAGTTCTGTGCTGTCTCACAGCTGAATCTTTGATCCCTTCAGCAGCGGCTTACTTTACAGAGACATATATCATTGTACTCTTAAGCTATAGTCAACATGCCCAAGCTTAGGAATCCTTCAAAGATTAAATTCGTATTGTGAATGCGCCAAGATTTAATTAGAGAGGTAAAATGCTTCTGTACACCCAGGAAGTCTGGCAAAGAATGACCCCGCCTGACCTCGTTTGGCGTCTCTAGAAAGAAGTCCCGTATTAGTACGTCAAGGAGTAAAAAGTCTTCACATAATTCTGGATATTATTCCAGAAAATATCTATCCCACAGTTGCAAGTTTAAAAATTTAGACTTTTCAAAACAACTAGAGGGTATAGAAATATATTTTCTACTAGATAGAGGTATAGATCGATATGCGGGACTATATATCCATCGGACGTGTTTAAATTTGAAATGTGACCTGCCCGCTAGGGGCGTCAACGTCACGAATAGTCTAATGTGAAGGAGTGGTTGATTCACTTAACGACAATGTCAACAAGTAACACATTGCACCATAATTTACACCTTTTTTTTTTTTTTTGTAATTCTTAGTCCAAATTCACAACAAATGCAGACACTGAACATTGCAGCGCTTCTATTAGTGCGTGGTAATTGCTGCATCATCTGCAAACAGTTGATCTCTGAAAAGCAATTTCCTTATTCTGGTTCTGGCCTTCAGCCTAAAAGCGTGTAAAGGCTGATCTCAAAAAACGTTGTTTTTTTTTTCAGAAGAACTGAAAAGTATTTTTCGAAGTGGGTAGCAGCAAATACACATCGAAACTTCACTCAATACTTGATTACAAACTCCTCAGATATTACGCCATCAAAGCTGATTGTATCCTTCAAATCTATGTAGAACCACGCCATAATGCATAGTAGGATAGATAAACACCCAATCTTCTTTTTGAACAGGCCTTTTCGACAAACCAAAATCAAATGCTTTGTTAGGATAAATGAAATTATTATACAGTTTTAGATTTTGTTTAGGATATTTTCTCATCAACAGTCGTAATGAAAACCTCATATTAATGGTAAATTGGCTACCCCGAAAGCATTCACTCAATCGGTGTGTCTCTTTTACACACCAGAATCACTCGCATAGCTTCATGCTATATGCGCTCCAGTTTCTCTAGCTGACTCTTCGAGACAGTGAGTAACCACAATTCATAATCAATCACTGAGATGATTGAAAGCTGTTTTGTTAAGTGTGAACAGCATTCTCTGCTCCATGTCCATGGCAGCCATAATATTTAATGCATTTAGAAATTTTTCAAGCCTTTGCCACAAACCTTTTTTGTGATCATTGAAAGACATACTTCTGTCAAAGGTGATTCTCAGGTACCGCAGTCTGCTGCCTCTTTAGATGTCCTTGCCATTTATTTTGAGTCTGGAAAGATCAGCTCTAACAATTCTGTTGTCCAAATAACACCATAGGACGGCTGCTTTTTAAGACAATTCAGATCATGTACACTCACATATATAAAGAGAAACGATTTAATGATAGTTATGATGCTACTTCAATGTTTACATAAGAGCCTTGAGACAGGCCGTCCTTCAGCCGTCAAAATACGCAGGACACAATAATTTTTCAGCTTGTAAACTGATCGGTTGCCCTCTGGTATCAACATTTAAATGTAAAGTCATGTTTTTTTAATCAGTTGCCAATGGGTTTCAATGAAAAAAAATCCTGCAAAAACAAACAATACCTGCTCATAACAACAGTGCGACAGGACTTGGCAATGATGGAAAACTCAAGAACATAGTAACGAAAGGAGTATGTAAAATACGTCCTAAAACATGTGTGACTTTTTAGTTAGATTACGAATTCATTGTAATTAAAAATATACATGTAATGCTGCAAAACTATACGTTTCTCTTGGCCATAAGTTTTGCCTGGAAATCTTGTATTTGGGACAGTCTTAGAGAATGTACCTACTGTCCCATGTGCACATGACTGACTCGTGAATCTTAAACTGGGTGTCTCTGCGATTGCGAAGTCCATTGTGCCCTAGTATTTTTAGGTTGCGAGGAGACGACTGGGTCGGAGATGTTTATCAGCAAGGCGTAAACACATTCTGTGATTGCAACTGACTCCCTAAACATGTTGAGGTTACTGTAGACATATCTTCTAAGTGTTTATTTGCATGCATTGCTTACATGTCTACGGATCTTTGCATCTTTTATATATTTTTTCCTGGGTATGTTCTTAGGAAACGAAATCGCGGACTTCCTGGCTGGGCCTTCACTAACCAGTGAATAATGTATGCATGAAAAGCTAAATGTTTTCAAGACCCTTTGAGTGCGAGTGAAAAGTGCGTAGGGACAGTTCGATTATTTCAGTAAAAAAAAAATATACATCATAGAGAAGTCAGAGGATCTAGCTGACACTTTACACACTGAGCAAAGGAGAGACAGACATACAGTTAGACTTAACTTGTACCATCGGAGTTAGATCCTTTTCGCTGATTACTGAAGATAGGGACATAACTCTTATGGGAATGTTATGATATACTGCGATACTTGTTTTTTTTTTTAATTCATTTTACCTTGAACCATTCTGAAACTGGATGTTGTTTCGTATACACCAGGTTTTGCAGCACTAAGTGCCATTTAATTGCTTCTTCAGTGAATTCATATTCACTCCTTCGACGGTTTAGTAATTGTCAGGAAACAGTTTTTGAATTTCTGAGTCCATAGCATTTACTAGCGAGTCCCTGTACTTTCTGTCCTACGTAATACGAACTATAATACGTGCTTGTTGCTCCGATTTTCTTGCCAATTCCTTAAATAGACCAATATTTTCGTCTATGTAAACCTGTCTAATTATGTCTTCAACTGGAACCCTCCTCTTTTGAGTATGTGTTTCATAGCGATGTCAATGCGTTTCGTGTCTAACGCTACTTAACACATGACTCTGCTTGCAGTACTTGGAGCATATTTGTAGTAGTCAGCAGTTCCAAGATATTTATGGATGAATCAACTCCATTTCCTTGTTCTGTATCTTCTTCTTCTTCTCTTCCACTTTTTACCTCATCGAAGTGTCGGGGGGTGGGGGGGGGGGTGTAATATTCGTTGAATAGCTCTATCAAGAGCACTATTAAGACTGATGTTCATTTCTGTAAGGCTGTTCTTAATGCCATCACTCCATATTTTCCGAGGTCTTCCACTCGCTCTATACCCGTTGTAACGTTTCAGTGTGGCTCGTTGTGGCGGATAGTACCAGGGCATTCTTGTTAGGTGTCTAAACCACTTCATTTGTTGTTCTTTGATGACCTGTAAGACTGGCTTTATTTCTAGCATTGTTCTGTATGCGGTCAGATATCATCACCTGCCACTTTGAAAGGGTGAGCATTCCAAAACATCAATTAATCACCAAGATGATGATAAATAAAGAGTCAGACACACACACACACACACACACACACACGTAATTTAATTGCATAATTATACAATTGCATTATTTTTTTCCCGCAGTAAATGGTATGTATCCGGTTATAAACAAACATGTTTTTTTCCCGCAGTGGATGGTATGTATCCGGTTATAAACAAAAATGTTTTTTTTTTATTCCAGTGAGGACAACATAAGTACACTTACACATTCAAGATTGGCACTATGAATATCGTAGTAGAGGCCAGAATCAATTTCTTCCACTTTGTTTTTACTTCACCATAGAGGAAGTCTTAAGGACTCTTTCATCTTAAATTTCCTAGGTGGGAACCAGCCAGCTAAACCTTCACAGACTAAGCATTAGAAAAACTGTTGTACTACATTTTCTTTCCAATTTCTCAGTCTTTGTGATCTGGTCCTGCCATGTAGTGCCTAGTATCTTTCTCAGGAATCGCATGCGAAAGCTATTTAGCCCACTCTTCTAGTGCGAATAAGTTGACCAAGTTTCAATGCCATAAAGCAGAGTTTTAAACACACAAGCCTGACAGACAAGAGTTTTTATTCTAATCATAAGCTTTCTGTTCCCTAAACTCCTTTTCTATTACTGCTCGTTGTTGTTACTGCCTTACATATTCTGATATTGCTTTCTTAGTCCAACGATAGTTTGTTATTCACCGCGGATCCTATTTAGATTAAATGTTTAACTGTCTCCAGCTCTTCGCTGTTAATGTAGATTAAATGTCTACCAGTAATACATTGCACCATAATTTACCTCTTTTTTGTTGATTCCAAGTCCAAATTCACAGCACGCAGCAACAAGTGCAAACACTAAACATCACAGCGCATCCCATGAGTGTGTGGTAATTTCTGCATTATCTGCAAACAGCTGATGTTTGAAAAGCAATTTTCTTATCATGGTTTCGACTTTCAGCCTAAGAGTGTTGTAAGGGCTGCCGTCCTGGTCTCAAAAGACGTTTTTCTGAAGAACTGAAAAGTATTTTTCGAAGTGTGTATCAGCAAGTACACATCCCTGCTTCACTCCATTATTGATTACCAACTCCTCAGAAATTACGCCATCAAAGCTGATAGTACATTTCAAACCTATGTAGTACCAATTATTAATGCCTAGTAGGGTAGATAGACACCCAATCTTCAACAGCTTTTTAAACAGGCCTTCTCGACAAACTAATTGAAATGCATATAGATAAAAAAGGTATTATACAATGGTAGATTTTGTTCACGACATTTTCCCAGCAACTGTCGAAATGAAAACATCATATCAGTGGTAGACCGGCTGCCACGAAAGCATGCACCTAATCGGGGTGTCTCTTTTACATACTAGGATCACCCGCATAGCTTCATGTTATACGCGCCCCATGTTCTCTAGCTGACTCTTCGAAACAGTGAGTAACAACAATCTATAATCAATCACTGAGATGATTGATAGCTGGTAATGTGTGAACAGCATTCCCAGCTCCATGTCCATGGCAGCTATAGTCTTAAGTGCATTTTGACCTTTTTCGAGAACTTGAAACGAACCCTTTTTTGGGATCATTGAAAGACACACTTCTGTCAAAGGTGATTTTTAGGAACCGTAGTCTGCTGCCTCTTTAGATGTCCCTACCATTTATTTTGAGTCAGGAACATCAGCTCTAACAATCCTGTTGTCAAAATAATAGCAAAGGACGGATGCCTTTCAAGACAATTCAGATCTTGTACCTTCCCAGTTAAATGGTATGGAGAGACGATTAAAGGATTGTTATGAGGTTACTAGAATGTTTACATAAGAGCCTTGAGGCTGGCCGTCTGTCAATAAACATATGCAGAACACAATATTTATACAATGTGTAAACTAATCGGTTTCCTCGAGTATCATCATTTAAATATAAAGTCTTTGTTTTTTTATAGCAGTTACTAACGTGTTTCAAAGAAAGAAAATCCGACAAAATTAAACAAAAACACCTGCTCAAAACAACAGTGCAACAGCGCTTGACCATGATGATAAACTCAAGTCCATAGTAAAGAAAGGAGTATGCAAAATACGTCTTATAACAGGGATGACTTCTTAGTTAGATTACGAATTCATTGTAATAAAAAATATACCTATAATGCTGACTGCGATGACTTTTTATTGTCTTCTGGCTCTAGTGAGTCATAACACGCTTCCATTCATCGACTGACAACACACGAAAAAACATGGACGCTCTCGAACGATCCAAATTACAGTCACGTTTGTTTGTGTTCACTCGCTGGTATCGCAGCCAGTAAATGTTAATGGGCAAAATAGTCACTCATATCTATCCTCACTTATCTAACATGTCAACTTTACCTTATAATCTAACATCCATCCCACAATTGAATGAACAACAACGATTCCATCAGATCAAAATACAAACATTCTCAGCTGGCTACATCTTCCGTTCGCCGCTACTGATAGCCATGTAGGCGTTGGAAAAAACACTGTGCAGACACATCGGACTAAAATGCTCTTTCTGGATCCCGCAGACACTCCATCATTCTTCATGTATTCATTTCCAAGGCCCAAACGAGACTGACTCCCAGCCCTTTCTACGGCATTATATAGCCTTATATTGCCCCTCTTTGTACTTCCGACTTATCTGTGTTCTTTAATTTTCACGAATTCCATTTTGTCAGCAGTTTGTGTTTGACACCTGTGAATAGTTATACTTCACATGAAGTTTGACTCAGCATTTCTCTACACGTGAATAATTATACTTCATGTGAAGTTTGACTGTCACCCTTTTCTCTACAACTCACTGCTGTCCCAGTTAGACTCAAAATATTCCACTCACATTAAATACTGACCTTGTTCTGTCTAAGCATAATTTATCTATGAGAAAATATGGTCCACTACACTCTCCCCCA
The DNA here is from genome assembly GCA_905116865.2 of Candidula unifasciata. Taxonomy (NCBI): domain Eukaryota; kingdom Metazoa; phylum Mollusca; class Gastropoda; order Stylommatophora; family Geomitridae; genus Candidula; species Candidula unifasciata. Next base: position 55,238 of record CAJHNH020002835.1, read on the forward strand.
CCCCAATAAAAAAATGTTTTACATTTTCAATCAAACTAGGTTTGATCATTATATTTATGTCTTCTTTAAATATGATAATGTTGGACCTTTGTAGTAAATCATTTTAGACAAGTTCATTTCCAACCAAGGTCCCTTTTTCCCATTCGGTTTACAATTCAAACAATCCAAAATGCCTTCTGTTAGGTCTTTCCACGAATGTGAATACCCTAATAAGAGCCTCACTCCAGGCACTTTTGGTTCAGTGCGGAAGACCAAAAATCTGGCTCTATAGGTATCCCCACCCAGTTCTAAAGTCGGTATTCAACCGAACCTCCCTCTTGGCGCGGAAGTTAAAAATCGTGGCTCTAAAACCTAAGTGTGACCACCTGAAGTCCCACCCTCGCTATTCCCATTCAAGAAAGCCCCTAACAATGGCAAAATCAGCAATATATGGTCATGTTCCCAAATTTGTAAGGTACAAGATTTAGTTAATTACCTTGTTTTCAGAAACTACAACATGTCTCATTATCACACAAATTTAAATTCAATGTTACATTTGTTCAGTTTAGTACATCAATCAATGTTGACAAATTTTCTGGTTAGGTGTATTTTCAACCCAAATAGTGTCTTCCGTTAGTTTAATTATATACCCTAATATGACTGATTAAACCAAACAACTTTTTTTCTCTGAGCTGTAAATTCACATAATACATTCATTAAATAACACTACATTCATCAAATATGTGTACCCTTGCATAAATAACAACATCAATTTACACATAAGTTGTATCAATAGTCGTAACGTATTCTATAAACGTGACATGATATCTGGTAAATGATTGTCTGTTCCTTTGATGTGTTCAATGTTAAATTTGAACTGTGAAATTAACAATGCCCATCTATATACCATTGAATTACTGTTGGCATCAATTGTTAATAACTTTCGTAATTCCGAGTTATCTGTCAAAATAGTGAATTCTTTTCCCAATAGAAACTTCTTAAACTTGTTCACACTAGTGACTAGTGCTAATGCTTCTCGTTTAAAAGTGTTGTATCTTTGTTGAGTTTGGTTCCGTTTTTGCGACATATACAGTACCGGAAGTAATATCTGTGAATGTTTCTGCGCAAGCATACTAGCTATTGTGTGACTGCTGGCATCTGATTGAAAAAAAACTCTTTTTAAAGGATCTGGTTGTCTCAAAATAGGATGCTTTAAAAAACAGTTAGATCATCATGCGTTTCATTCCAAGCTGATTTTTTTTAACTGATGTTTCTTAAAAAACTCTGATAGTTGTAATATTAGAGCTGCTCAATTTGGGATGAATTTACCAAAATAGTTTATTAACCCTAGTAAAGATAAGAGCTGCTTTTTAGTTTTAGGTTTTTGGATCTTCAAAATTGTAGAGACAATGTTTTCATCCGTCTGAACCAAACCTTCGCGGATAACATGTCCTAAGTAATCAATTTTGATATATCCAATTTCAGTTTTTAGTGGGGTCACTGTCAACTTAGAGTCATTTATTCTTGATAAGACTTTTTCTATGGTAGTGCAGTGGTCATGTAATGTTTTAATGTGTATACATATGTCATCCAATAATGCTGTGACGTAAGGGATTGCATGTAAATGTTTCCTAACCCTTTTTGTGAAAATTTTCGGGCAAATATTTAACCGAATGTAAACGAAGCCACTGTTTTAGTCCAATTGGAGTTTAAAAGCTAGTATATTTCACAGCTTCTGGTGTTAGTGGTATTTGCCAATAACCTTTTGAGAGGTAAATTTTTGAAAAAAAAAATTTGAGTTGTATAACTCTTGTAAAATTTCATCTGAAGAAGGTATGGGCTCAGTTTCTAAATAGGTAATTTGGTTTAGTTTTCTATAATCAACACACAAACGTAGTGATCCATCTTTTTTCTTTACTACTAAAGGTTAACTATAATTTGATGTGGAATCTTCAATAATTTCTTCTTGTAGTTGTTGCAATTCTGATATGACCTTGTCCAAATAAACATATGGTCTAGATTTCACTGGTACTATGAGTTAAACTGGATATCGTAATTTATTATATTGGTTTTCTCAGGTTTATTTGTAAAGATATCTTTGTAACGAAAGATGATGCCTCACAATTTTGCATTGTACTTTTCTGATAGTTCTTGATTCAGTTTTATCGATTTCCAGTTGACTTCATTCTTCGTTGATGATGTTGGAATATCTTCATCTATAACATCAGGTAACTCTTCATTAATTACATTACATGAGTTTGTATCAAGTACATCACCATTTGACATTAAAAATGATCTTCCAAATCAAGGTTTAAGCATGTTTACATGAAACATTTTGAGCTTTCCATCAATTTTGATTTCATAATCAACATCATAAATCTTTCTTGTAACAACAAAAGCACCTGACCATTATATACATAATTTGTCTGACTGTTTGTGTAACAATAATAACACTTCATCACCAGGGTTATATTTTACAAGTCTTGCAGTTCTATTCGCATACTGTCGCTGTTTCAGACTGGCTACTTTCATTGTTTCATTTGCTTGTTGACAGGCAATCATTATTTTATTTCTTAGCTCTGACACTGATTCATAAGCTGATTTTTCTGTATCTGTTTCCGCTTTTCCTGTGATAAGCTTATTATATATCTGCAATAGCCCTCGTGGATTTGTCCCATATACAAGTTCAAATGACGAAAAACCTGTTGAGCTATGATGCATTTCTCTATACGCAAACATAATGCAGGTAATAAAGTAGCCCAAGACTGCAGATGTTGAAATGATATTCTGGAAAGCATTGTTTTTATGGATTTTTTTTAAATTTTCAACCAAGCCATTAGCTTGTGCGTGATAAGGTGTTGTGGAATTTTGTTTGATTCCCAACCAGTTATTAAAACTTTTGTAGCCCAAGACGTAAACTGAATACCTTTGTCCGAGATAATAACTTCTGGAAACCCAACCCTCGAAAGATTTTTTAACAATGCCTCCTGAATATCGTTTGATGTTATGAATTTCAGAGGTACACATTCAGGCCATTTTGTGGCAACATCAATAAAAGTCAAAATATTTACTTTAGAAAACCCAGGCCAATAAAATGTAGATATAATCCCCCTTTTTGTTTTTGTTATTCCCATATGTCCAGCGAATATGGAACCATGTTAGAGCTTTTGGTCTGAATTTATGTGGTAGCACCGTCTGTTTGTAGACTTTTGAATCTTTCTGATATATTCAGAGTAGCCCATTCTTAGATAAAATAAATGTTCATGTTGCAGATTTTTTTTTTTACAACTGGGTCTGTGTGAATTAAATCAAAACATTTCTTCAGTGACGGATCAGACACTTGGGCATCTTAAAATTATTTTTTGGCTGTAATTGTTTTTTTTTTTTTTTTAAATGGGCACCAGTTCTGTAGTTGCGTTTTTTTTCAGCTTTTGTTGTATGGTATCAGTCATGCTTCTGGTTACTACAGCAGCTGGTTGGGGTGCATTTGAGTCAGATAATTGCATTAGATCAGTAACATATGATTGAAATTAGTCATGTTCACATAATTTTACATTGGATGAAACTGGTAGGAATACTGGGTTATATACTTTCTCACTGTTCATCAACATCTCTCTTTCGTTCAGTATCAATGGTGTATTTTTGACACTCATTAACTTATCATTCTTTTGCATTCTTTACTTCTTTGATACCTTAATCCTTGCATACTATGGTCTCATTCTTTTAATGTTCAGTTTTTTTCCATACTGATAAGTTCACTGACTCTTTCATGAGAAATTGACTGCTCCTTGTTTTTGAAACAATCTTTTTCATCCATTTGTATTACTGTATTCACACTTTACAAAAATTTTGATCACTGGTAATCATTTTCTCACTTTCTTTCAATTCTATGATGTTTTTCCTTTGCAGCTAAAACATTTTTTTCTCAGACATTTCTTTCAAACTTTTTTCATTCCCCAAAATTAATCCTGCACATCGTGCTGATAGAACTGCTAATCGCAACTTGAAAATAAGTTGTTTTGACATTAACAACTGCTAATTTATATTTCATAATGGTGCCTCCAAATGTTCTACAATTAACATGTTTCTTAGTAATATCTTCAGGTTTGATAAGATCTTTGTGAATAACTGAAATTATGGCACCCGTGTCTCTCAATATTGTAGTTATTCTGTCATTTATGATACCTTTGTATAATTTTAAAGTTCCATGTATTTTTGTGGCTAAGGTGGCTTCTTTTATGGGTATATTATGACAACATGGAAGGCTACCCTTTTCATGGAATTGTTGACATAAAGGACAGGTTTCATAATTTTCAATTGTTACTGCATTGGTATCAAATGGTTCACTGTCTTAATCTAAGTCATACATTTCTTGTCCTTTGTGGGCTTTCTTAAACTTTTTCCTAAATAAACAATCCCGTTTGAAATGATTGTAACAATAAATGAGATTTTAAACAATATTGTCAGTACATAGTTTGCGACTTTTTGTTGAACGTGGTTTTCTTTCTATGTGGGGTTGTGCCTTGGTTGTATCTGCCTCTGTCATTACTGGCACTAGCTCCAGTTTAAATGTCTGGTACTGGGTTGGAAATGAAAATTTCACGATGGGCCGAAAAATAATGCTCACCTAAGTTTTCTAACTCCTTTAATGAGGTTGGTTTATTTTCTATTAGAAATGTTGACATTGGTTTGGGCCAAGATTTCAACATTTAATTCCTTAAAAAAAAATATACTTATAATTTATATTTATCCCTAACATTGGCCGAATCAATCCATTTGTCAAAAATGTTCTGAACTTATGAAAGATAATCAGTGAACGTCTGATCAGACTTTGGCTTCAGATCAAGAAACTTTTTTCTATACCCTGCTTCATGCAAATCGTAGTGTTGCACGATGCGATCTTTAATACAGTCACAGTCTAATCTTAGATGTTCCGAGACTCTTTCTAAGATCTTTAATAATTCAAATGCTAAGTGTTTTTGAAATATAATGGCCCACTGGTCTATTGGAACATCATGAAAGTGCAAATAAGTTTGACTGTCACCTTTTTCTCTACAACTCACGTGTTGTCCCAGTTAGACTCAAAATATTCCACTCACATTAATTACTGACGTCATTTCGTCTAATCATAATGTATCTAGGAGAAAATAAGGTCCACTACACTGACAAAACTATACGTTTCTCTTGCCCAAAGGTTTTGCATTTAAATCGTGTATTTGGGACAGTCTTAAATAATGTGATCTACTGTCCCAGGTGCCAGTCCACAGGTGTACATGACTGATTCGCTAATCTTAAATTGGGTGTAACTGCAATTGCGAGGTCATTGTGCCGTATTATTTTTAGGTTGCGAGGAGACGAATGGGTCGGAGATGTTTATCCGCTAAGCGCAAACATATTCTGTGATTGCAACTGACTCTCAAAACAAGCTGAGAAAATTGTAGACATATCTTCTAAGTGTTTATTTTCACGCATAGCTCACAGGTCTAGAGATCTTTGCATATTTTATATATTTGTTCCCGGGTATGCATGTTCTTATGAAACTTGCTGGCTGGGTCTGCACTAACCAGTGAATCATGCGTGCATAAAAAGTTAAATGTTTTCAAAACCCTTTGAGTGCGAGTGAACAGTGTGGATGGACAGTTCGAACATTTCAGTCTAAAAATAAATGTGCAACAAAGAGAAGCCAGAGGATCTAGCCGACACTTTACACACAGAGCAAAGGAGAAACAAACATTTCTTGAATATCTGAGTCTACAGCATTCACTAGCGAGTCCCTTCAATTTCTGCCCCAAGTAAAAGGAACTATAATAGTGTTTGTTGCTCTGACTTTCTGGCCAATTCCTTTACTCACCCAATATTTTCAGCTATGTAATTATGTCTTCCACTGGCACAATCCTCTTTTGAGCATGTGATTCATAGCACTAGCTCTGTGTTTGGAGCCTATTTGTAGTAGTCAGCAGTTCCATGATATTTTGCATAATTATTTCTGGAGATATCAACTCCATTACTTTGTTCTGTATGCGTTCAGATATCATCACATGTCACTTTTAAAGGGTGAGCGTTCCAAGTAAAAAAAAATCACCAAGATGATGATAAAGAGATTGAGAATCACACACACACACACACACACACACGCACACACTAGTAATATAATTACATAATTATACAATTTCTTCAATGTTTTTTTTTCCTACAGCGGAATGTATGTATGAGGTTATAAACAACAACGTTTAATCCATTTCAGTGAGGACAACGTAACTACATTTACACATTCATGATTGGTACTTTGTATATTCTTCTACTTTGTTTTTTAGTTCTTCTTCTTCTTCTTCTTCTTCTTCTTGTTCACCGGCTGTGAATTCCGGCGGTAAGTCGCGGTTGTTCGTCCAAAATGGACTTTTGGCTTTTACCTTGACCTGAGTTTTGCGTGTACATCCGTTTTACTGGCTTTTTTGTTTGCAGTACTCGTTCCCCGCCTCTCCGGCAGATGTACTCCGGCTTCGGAGGAAGACGTCAAGCATATTTCTAGGTTGACTGTGGCCATTGTTTTGTGTGGGTCGAGATGTTGCCTCATTTGTGTGGTGTCCTCTTTGACTTTTAACAGGTGTGGCCCCCAGCATGTCGTCCTTAAGGCAGCTCTATGTAGAGTTTTCAGCCCTCAAGGGAAGGCAGGGGCAGATCATAGGCATTCACCGCCATCCAAGGAGGCTTCCATAAATGCAGAGCCGACACATAATGCTCTGGTTCTGGGCTCACCCAAGGAATCGTCACGTCCTGCCCATGACTGCTTAACCTCACAACCGTGTATTGAGCTTCCCGCGCTACAAGGCTGCGCTCTCCGGAGATCAGCGGGGAGCAGCCCGCAGGTCTAGGACGTTTGTGGCCACACAAATAGGCACATTCTTTTTCATCTTACGTTAGACACCTTTAACGTTGTTTCAGCTGTGCCCTTAGCACGACAAAATTGGGAAGCAAAATGCGTCAGGCGTGGCTTCACCTGTTTGGTCCCAACACTCGGGCGAGTTGGACCAGTGGATACGGACATTCGGACTTTTTCCTGATCGGTACGAATTATGATCGTCGGACTCTGAGCTTGCATGTGTGCCGTGGGGTATAACTTTGTCGGACATTATTTCCAAACCAGCATATGAAAAGTTGCTGCCGCGGTGTACCTCAGCGCGGTGACGACGACACTGAGGATTGTCAGAGGATGTACGTAGGTAGGATCTTGCTGCGAGAAGTCGCGCACAAGAGATGTTACTCGTCTTGGCTGCTGGTAAATCTCTCGGTCAGGGTTGAGTCTCAGCAGCACAGTTTTAAATTGCCTCCCGAATTTTAACCAAGAGTTGTCATTTGATGGTACATTTAGCAAGCAATTTTGAGTTTTGTTAGACTTTTCACCCATGCGTTTGGGGGCGGGCTGGTGAGAGCCAGAAAGGACACTACACCTCTGGGGGCCGCCAGCTCCGAGATCCCCTGCCAACTCTGTTAATGCTCATTTGAGACATTATCCGTGGCGCACGACAGGGACGTGCAACAGGAGTCTTGCATGAGGTTCCGTAAAACCAGAACAGTGAAGGACTGGCGCCCGAGTGGGGTACGGAGTATCTCCTTATACACCTCACATCAGACTTAACTTTGCCTCATGCCTGTGACCGAAATCACCGCGCCACGTTTTTTAGTTCACCATAGAGTAAGTCTTTAGGATTCTGTCACTCGAAATTCTCTAGGTGGGACCCAGCCACCTAAATCTTCCCAGACTGAGCATTAAGAAGACTGTTGTAATACCTTTTCTTTCGAATGTTTCAGTCTTTGTGATCTAGTCCTGTCATGCAGTGCCAGGTATCATTCTCAGGAATCGCATGCGAAAGCAATTTAGCCGACTCTAGTGCGAATAAGTTGACCAAGTTTCAATGTCATAAAGCAGAGTTCTGAAAACACCAGCCTGACAGATAAGAATGTTTTTTTTTTTCTAATCGTAAGCCTTCTGTTCCCTAAACTTCCTTTTTATTTCTGCTTCTTGTTTTTGCTGCCTTACCTATCCTGATATTGCTTTTTTGATCTACAATAGTTTGTTTTTCTCTGTGGGTCCCATTTAGATTAAATGTTCAACTGTCTCTAGCTCTTCACCATTAATGTAGACCACGTGTCTACCAGGTAAACTTTGCATTATAATTTACACCTTCTTTTTGTTAATTCTTAGTCCAATTTCACAGCATGCATCAACAAGTGCAAACACTAAACGTTGCAGCACAATATATGAGTGTGTGGCAACTGCTGCATCATCTTCAAACAATAGAACTCTGATAAGCAATTTTCTTATCCTGATTTCTGCCTTTAGCCTAAAAGCGTTGTAAAGGGTGTCGTTCTGATCTCAAAAGACTTTTTTTAGAAGAACTGAAAAGTATTTTTCGAAGTGAGTAGCAACAAGTACACAACCCTGCTTCACTCCATTGTTGATTACAAACTCCTCAGATATTACGCTATCAATGCTGATTGTACCTTTCAAACCTGTGTAGTACCACTCAGTAAAACATATTAGGGTAGGTAAACTTCTTCAGCTTATTGAGCAGGCCTTTTCGACAAACCAAATTAAATGCATTGATAAGCTAGATAAATGAATATACAGTGTTCGGTTGTGTTTAAAACATTGTCCTATCAACTGTGTTAATGAAAATATTATATCAATTGTAAACCCGTTCCCAAGAAAGCCACATCAAACTCGTGTTAAACCTGGTCTCCTTTGATCCGGAGTCTTCACGGAAATATTCTCGCATGCACTTTTCCGACAGTACGCGGCACTGATATTTCCAAGTACTATTGCAGTCACTCCGATCACCCTTGTTCTTGTACATAGTTATGACGCTAGAGTCTATAAGTCTTGCGGAACCTGACCCTTATGTCAGGAGAGTGTTATTAGCTGCTGATTTTATGGGGTTACAATGTCTTTATTACCTCTGATGATCTCAACAGGAATTCCCTCTCTGCCTTAGGGGATGTGGAGGCGGGGGGTACTGAGTTTTCACGAAACCAGTTCATCTACAGCATTCCCTAATTTTTTTAATGTGAAATAAGTTCAGATAGTCAAGATATGGTAGCACCTTGCATGTAGAGCACATTCTGTTAGTTTAGTATCATCCCTGTACAGCTCCAGATAACGTTTCTTCCATCTATCTGGCCGCCTCTTCTTAACAATAATAATCACCCATCCAAACTTTTTGTGGTCCATATTTTTTAGTAGCTGGGTCCCCGCCCCTTATACATGCCTCTTATGTATTACCACTACTTCTAGCATTTTAAATGCTGTCACAAAATTAGATCCAGTAGTTTTTGGTAAACTGTCTAGCTACCTTTTGCAAATGATTTCCAGCTTCCCTGAATTCGCTAAAAGGGTTCCTTGTTGTTTTTGACTTTTTTTTCTTTAAAGTAATAATATTTTGCTGAGGATAAGGTTTTGGAATGTTTGGCTATTTGCTTCAAACCAATTCCTAATTCTATGTTCTCTAATTCTATACACTGATGCAGTAATTTTTTCTCTTTAATTACACCCTGGTAATCAGTGACAGCATTTCACTAGGCCTATTTGGATTTTCAGGGCAATTCAGATCAAGTACATTCGCAATTTAATGATATAATGAGATAATTTAATGAAAGTGCAGAGGTTACTTCATTGTTTACACAAGGGTATTGAGGCAGGCCTGGAATGGAGACAGGAGAGAGCATTGAGGCAGGCTTAGACTGGAGACAGAAGAGAGCTTTGAAGCAAGCTCTATCTAGAGATAGGAGAGAGCCTGGAGGCAGGTATGGACTGGAGACAGAAGAGAGCTTTGAGGCAAGCTCTATCTAGAGATAGGAGAGAGCCTGGAGGCAGGTATGGACTGGAGACAGAAGAGAGCTTTGAGGCAAGCTCTATCTAGAGATAGGAGAGAGCCTGGAGGCAGGTATGGACTGGAGACAGAAGAGAGCTTTGAGGCAACCTCTATCTAGAGATAGGAGAGAGCCTGGAGGCAGGTATGGACTGGAGACAGAAGAGAGCTTTGAGGCAAGCTCTATCTAGAGATAGGAGAGAGCCTGGAGGCAGGTATGGACTGGAGACAGTAGAGAGCCTTGAGGCAATCCTTAACCTACTATTGTTGGATGAGAAGTATACAGGCCACACCGGAGAATCAATATCCTTTAGAAAAGTACAGCACCTATCGATCTAACAGTGCATGGTATAGCGCAGAGCTCCTACAGCTGGCATATCAAGGGGTCGAATCGAACTTTGCTGTAAGCATCTTCCAAGTCTAGGTCGACCATACATATTTCGTCTCCGGCTTGAAAACCTGCCGATGTGTCTTGTGCAAAGACTATCAGGTCCCCGCAAACTGCATTTAGCCTCCGAGTGTGAGGTGCAGCAAGTTGTGGGTTTTAAATTGGCTTGCTAACCTTCTGGCCATTTTGTTTTCAGAAAATTGTCCTAGCGTATTTGTGAACAACAATGACTTCCTATGTACGTAGCACCTTTGTCAAGTGTTGTCAGTTGAATTAAATAGATATGAAGGCAGACTTCGAAAACAGGTCTGCTACGAATGCTGTTTTCAAAGATTATCCTTGCATGTTGTGACAGCTTGTCCATGTCTTCATATAGAAGACAGCTCTAGGATCAGTATTGTGAGATGTTCTGATGATGTTTTCTTTTTTAAAATTCCGGTACCTATAACTATTAAGTCATCTTCAATGTCCGTATCAGCACATGTCGCTGTGAGCATGTTACAGGTGATCAAACTTGTGGAGGTGTCTTTCGGGCTGGTCTGATTGACGTATCTGTCCAGCAAAGCTTTCCATGTGTTCTCATCTGACCTGTTTCATGTTTGATATTTACTGCGAAAGTTTCTTATACTTCGACAATTATACCACCTGTTATGTATCTATGAATGGACCAGAATTTTGCACATGCATTATCTGTGCATACTTTTTTAACACAACCAATATTTCCTTTTTTGGGGGAAAAGGGGGGGGGGGGGGTGGGTTCTTTGGCAATAGTCTTGAGGGATGTAGTTGCAGTCTGCGTAACCTACGTGAATTTCTATACTACACCTTAAGGAGAGTCAGTAAAAATGGTTGTTGCAGCTTCCTCTTTTTATCCATAAGTTTTTTTTTTTTTTTTTTTATAAGGGCTTTCCGCATTTTGTTCCTGATTTCGTCTATTTTCAGGAGTGCTTGAAAGCGTTTAAGTTTGTTTTGTGTTGAGTAATGACACACTTTTTTTTCCTTCAAATTACACAGAGGTAGTTGTCTCTGTCATGGTCACCAAAGACACACCAACTGCAGCACAGAGTGAGGGCAGAAGACACCAATGCCAAATCAAGCACACTGTCCTTATACACTAGTCGCTTGGTATTCCTTGTTGTTCTGCTACCAGGATGTAGACTAGGTACAAGCTGCTATGACATCCTCTAAGTTTTCCCCTTGTGAAGATGATGCCCAATAACAACTTTTAGAATTGAAGTCCTCGGAAGAAAAAAAAAACCGAATCCTTTCATCTGCTGTGATTTCCTGAACACACTAATATTTCTCATTGTCTAATGCGGTGTTGCCTGCATGAACATTTACAAGCATGTGTGGCCTGACTACATGTACCATAAGAACCTAAAGCTGGAGATAGTATCCAGCCATCTTGACATGTTGACTTCGTGTGTCTTAATATTTTCTCTGAATAGAGTAGCCTGTTCCTGGTGCACTCAACCTCTCTGCAATCATTTCTTCCATCATTCTCATTCCCTTGTTTATGTTCCCTGTCTACACAAGACGGTCTAAGCTCATTTTGTTCGCACGAGTCCACCTCAGTTTCTGTATCAATCATGAACCGCTTGCACACACCTATATATCATTGTAGATGTCAGCCTCAATATCTTCTTTCAGTCCTAATTCACGATAGAGGATGTCATTACCGACTATAATTATGTTCTATATGGACCCATCTTACACACCTAACTTCGCGAAACTTCATGTCATGACCAAACATATATCCGAGTCCTAATTTTGGTGTTATTAAATAGACGATGAAACTGGAATGTTACTGGACTGAGAATTAGAACATGAAATGCACGATCCCTTTATAGAGCTGGAGAAATTGAAGAATTGGCCCGTGAGTTATAAGAAAACAGAATGGAATCAACATCGATTCAAGAAATAAGATCTCAAGGTGAGGGTATCATATAGCAATATTGAATGATTATAGTGTATAAAGGAAACACTACACTCAAAACAAACAAGAAAACGTTGTGGGAAAGTATTATAAATGTTGAAGCTGTTGATGATATTATTTTTCAGCAACGAATACAAGGAATACGAAAACATATCTCGATGATTATTGTGCACTGAAGATAAAGAAGATGGTATAAAAGAAGATTTCTATGATCTATTTGAGATAACAACAGAAGCTCAGAAAGGGACACATTGATGTATCATATTTCAATGCAAAATTTAAAAAAAACAAAATAGCCAGACTGGTGTCAAAAGAGAGACTTGAGGCAAGCCTGAACTGTCTATTAATGGCTTAGAAGTACAAACCGTATCGGAGAATCACTTTCCTTTGGAACAGTGCAGCAACCTTCCATCTAACAAGGCATGGTATAGTGCCGAGCTTCTTCGGCTGGCATAAGTAAAAGTAAAAAAAAGTAAAAATCCCTTTACACGCCCTTAGGCGCATCAGGCGTATGGGAAGAGCACCCATATTTTTACAGACCAATCGGCACTCGGTGGGTAATGTGGTCATCATTACGCCGGCCGTCTTTACTTGCCAAGGACAGCCCATCCTGGTACCCATTTAAGGCTAGGTTGACCTGCGACATCCCATACCACGATAAAAAAATCCACGCAGCCCAGGCAGGTTTCGATCGCGGTACGTTGGATTACGAATCAGACTCGCAACGCCTAGCCACGGACGCCGCTTCAGCTGGCAAACAGTGGGTAAAATATAACTTTGCTGGAAGCATCTTTCAGGTCTATATCGACCACACATGTTTTGTCACCGGCTTGGAAACCTGTTAATTTGTTTTGTGCAAAGACTGCCATGTCACCGCAAACTGTCTTTAGCCTCCGAGTGAAAGGCGCAGCAAGTTGTTTGTTTCAAATTGGCCTGCCAACCTTCTGGCCAATATATTTTGCATGATATGTTCTGGCGTATTTTGGCAAAACACTCACTTCTTATGTACGTAGAATCTTTGTCAGCTTTTTTCTTTTGAATTAAATAACTAAGTAGCCAGCTTTCAAGAACATTTCATTTGCAGATGCTGTTGTTATCCATGAGTATCCTTGCATGCTAGTGGCAGCTTGTCAGTGTCCTTATAATGAAAACAATTAGCTCCAGGATTGGTTTTGTGAGATGCTCTGATGATAAAATTTTTTTTTAAAAATTACCACCTGTAACTATTAAGTCATCTTCAATATCGGTATCATCACATGTCACTGTCACCATGTTAAGGGTGGTCAACCTTGTAGAGGTGTCTTGCATCCAAGTGTAATTGATGCATCTGTCCAGCAACACTTTCCTTTTGTTCTCATCTGACCTTTGCCATGTTTGGTCTTCACTGTTTTCTAACAAACAAGTGATGACATCTCCATGTCACAACCCTTCCACTCTTACAACAATGTTCACTCGGATGTAAATATTTATGCAACTAACATATCTATAATCGGATATCATTTTACAATTTTCACAGGTCATGCACACTTATACATCAACATAGTTCAGTTTTCATCAACATCTCACATCATAAATGCAGTATCAAAGGGTTGCTATCCTCAACAACCTGTCTCAAAGTGACAATGATTGTTGCAGAAAAATGATCAATAACACGAACATAATCTCTAGCATTATGCATCTTCATATTATTCATCAAATTAAACTATGGGTAATATTAACTTTTCTTCATAAGTGTCAGTTCAATCCCTGCTACGCAATTTCTCATTAGTTGCACACACTTGTGCAATATGATTACATCAAAATTACTCCTCTTATACCAAAACTAATGCATACATAAGAGCCAGTTCTATCTGAAATTGCTCCCTAATTACAGCTCATCATAATGTGTGTATGTATGTATACATATATTTTCAAAACCCATCTTTCCGTGTTTGAAACCATTAAATTGCATCTCATAAATCAGATTACACATTTATGGTACACTTCTCTCTGTTCTGTATCGATGCCCATGACTATAGCATGACATTCTTTTATAGCCATCTGCACAATTGTTCAGACATGTTTTTGTCACTCCATGCTTATATGTTCTCTGGTACTAGCATTACATGTTTTTATTAACAACTCTTTACAATGCCATCCTGCTTTCCATAATTTCAAAACAGTCTGTCAACACGAAAATTACCAAAACATCTCGTTACCAGTACGACATTCCATTTCATTCATCGTAAACATGTAAACATAACTTCACCAGTTACTGGCTTTGCCGCTGGATGTTTTAATGATCTCTGTCTTTGCAATAGCATGACTATCAATCACTGTGCAATAGGTGTTACAACTGCCTATTGGCACAAGTGTCTTGGGTTCGAATTCTCACTTGTTTCAAAAGTGTCTAACACGGCTGCTATATGTTGTCCAATATGACACAGTGACAGTATCTACCACATAAACGATGAGCTGGGTTCAAATCTACTCATTGAAACTAGAAATAATCTCATGTCTTCCTGTTTCATATCTTCTCAAATAATATATAGTTACAATATTGGGGGAAGGTAAAGGCGATCTAAGGGTGTCTAATACTGCATAATATGTCTACAGTTCCAGGTTAAATACCATATATCTAGTAGGCCGTACATTTAAACACTTCACAAATAAATCAATACAAAACATCGCTGCAGCAGGGCTTGCATGCATTCTCTTCCGTCATTAACAAAATAACTAGTGGTGTAGACATTGTTTATCTTCCTTGTAATCTGTTAACTCTTTTGCAGCAAGAATTAAATCTTCATGACCAACAACAATTTAAAATGCCCATCAAAGCATCTAGACGTGTCATATTACTGAACCGTAAACATATATCATTAAATTACCTCTTTACAGCATTTTAGAATCTAACAACATAATGTACGACAAGTCATATACATGTACATATCTCCACAGGTCTTGGTATATCATTTCTTGTATGGACTTTCAAGGCCATAATCGTGAGCTTGTGCGCTCGTATACGTGATCTACTGCTATTCGCAGCTTTTCAACATCGCGTCTTTAATATAACTTGCCAAGTGCGAGCCACCCAGTTTGGCAATTCTCAGCAACTCTCCTCATTTTGGACCTCGAAAATAGCTGTGTCACGCCTTTCAAGGTAGACACATTTCTCTTCTTCTACTTTACTCTCATAAAAAAAAAAATAAACATTTAAAATGACAGATAATTCCAAGCAAATGTAAGAATATAAAGTAGATATATGCATGTATATTTACAATTTTTTTACATCATATAATTAAACTTTACCAGGACGGTCTCTCTACCACGTGTATCTCAACTGAGAATGTTTTCGACCTAACGGCTCTATGCAGGCCATTTTACCGTGATTCAAATCTCTGCCGTTATTAGGTCCTTTTATCTTTATCTTTAGTTTCACTGGCTTTATCAGCTGTTCTCCTAACAGTGCTATTACGAATAGCGGGACCAACTATTCGGCCCAATACGAATACCAATACGAATAGTGTATAGTGTATAAAATATATCTTTAAAAAAAACACACGCACACACACACATTCATAATGTGAAATGTACGCTGAACTTTTACTTCACATAAAGTAGCACAGAATAATCTTCTTCTTTAGCATTCTGAGCCCTTGAGGTTTACTGCTGCAGATATTACTCGTCTCCATTCATCTCTCTGGCTGGCCTTATCTTCACAATTTGTTCACCTGTTGTTTGCAGGTCTGGCTGGACATTATCTCTCGAACTTCTTCTTTGTCTGCCTAGTGGTCTACGCCCATTCCTATCTCATGTGTATACAGTGTTTACTTCTCTGTCATCTGACATGCTTTCAATATGCCCGAACCATTTTAGTCTGTTAGCTTTCATGATGCCAGTGATCAATGGTGATTTATACAGATTATGTGTTATGTTGTTGCTTCTCACTCCCCATTCCCCATTTTTGATGGGTCCAAAGATTTGTCGTAAGAGTGTTTTCGACAACCTGTAATACCGCCTCAACTCTACTGATTCGTGTACAGTCGTGTCTGACTTCTTATTAGAAGATCTAGGTGATGTGATTACGTTGGTATTCTAGTCATTGACGTATTCTTCTCTTCTTGTCTGCTTCGCTAGGGTTGTTGATGGTCATCTGGCTGAGTTGATCTATTATTAACTGTAGCGAAAGATAGCAACTTCTTCTGTCTGGTCGTCGGGTCGTTCTTCTTGATTTCGTTGTTATATTACCTCAAATTAATCGTACGAACTCCGTGGCGAAAGCGAATATCCTGGATTGCCATATTTGCAATCGGCTGACACACCGTATCGATGTCGCTGTTGCAGCCACACCGTACGTCAGCCGTAAACATACACAGCACACAATAATGACACAACGTGTAAACAGATCGGCTAAAGATAGGGATATAACTCTTATGGAAACATTATGATGTACTGTGATGCCGTTTCTTAAAATTCAGTTCACCTCCACTTTTGGGATTTGGAACATGCAATGTACGAACCCTTTATAGAGCTGGACCAGCCGAAGAACTGACCCGTGAGTTGTCAGAAAACAGAATGGATATAATATCGATTCAAGAAAAACAATCTCCAGGAGAGGGTATTACAAAGGACAATTGAATGGTCGTAGTGCATGGAGGAAACACTTCACTCAAAACAAACAAGAAAATGTTGTGGAAAATTTAAGCAATTTGAAGCTGTTGATGAAAGGATTAGTAAGCTACGAATGCAAGAAAAATGGGGAAACAAATAGCACTATGTTTATTGTCTTGGGCGTTGGTCGGATTGATGTATCTGTCCAGCAACGCTGTCCTTTTGTTCTCATTTGACCTGCTACATGTTTTGTTCCCACTGCGAAAGTTTCTTATACTTAGACAACAATAACATCTGTAGTGTATCCACGAATGGACAAGAATTTAGCAAGATGATAGTCTGTGCATTCTTTTTGACAAACAGAACATTTCCCCTTTATTGATTTTGGTTTCTTTAACAAAAGTCTTGAGGGATGTAGCTGCAGTCTGTATAACCTGCTTGCGTTTCTCTAGTAAATCTTGAGAAGTGTCAGTAGATTTCTTTGCTTATTGAAAGGGCTAGATAGTTCGCCTTTAATGTGTCTAAGCTGACTATACATCCTCGTTTAACCACAGTGGTTGATTCAGCTCCCTCTTTTTATCAAGCATTATTTTTTAAAATATATTTTGTTATAGGGGCTTTTCCAAATATTTCTAATGTTGCTTATTTTCCAGGTTCGCTGGAAAGCGTTTGGGTTTGTCCTGTGTTGAGTAATAACACCTTTTTTTTTTAAATTTAAATGATACAGGGGTAGTTGTCACGGAATACATACCAACTGCAGCACAGAGTGATAGCAGAAGACACCAATGCCAAATCAAGCACCGTCCCTATTCACTGGGCCATCCTTTTTTATCTGCCACCACGGAGAAGACGAGGTTCAAGCTGCCATGACATCTTCTAAGTTGTTTAGCTTGTGCTGACGTTGACCCATAAATGGCTTTTGCCACTGAGGCGCTCGCAAAAAAAAAAAAAAATCCTTTCTGCTGCTTCGATTTCGTGAAGACTTATTTCTCAGTGTCTAATGTAGCGTTGCATGCGCATGCGCACACATTCCAATTCATGAATGGCCTGGCAGCATGTATCATAAGATCCCGTAGCTGAAGTCAGTATCCTGCCATTTGGAAATGTTTGCTTCGTGTGTCTCAATATTTTTTTCTGACAAGAAAAGCTTGTCCCTGGTGTACTCTAAAGTAGAACTTTGGAAACAATGCTAGTTTCAGTACGTTATCACCTATGCGTGTGTACATAATTGTTTAACGCCAGATGAGCTAACGAGAAGGATCTTAACTTAATCGCACGAACTCCGTGGCGAAAGCGAATATCCTGGATTGCCATGTTTGCAATCGGCGGACAGTACGTCTCTATGTCGCTGTTGCGGCCACGCCGCACGTAAGCCGTAAACATACGCAGCACACATTAATTACACAGCGTGTAAAAAGATCCGCTGCCCTCGGGTATTATCATTTAAATATAAAGTTATTACTTTTTTATTCAGTAAATGATGCGTTTCAAAGAGAAAATATGCGGTTAAAGAACGAGCTCAAAACAAAAGTGCGACTGATCTTGGCTATGCTGGAAAACGCAAGACTATAGTAAAGAGATGAGTATGTCAAATAGGTCTTATAACAGGGAAGTTTTCTTAATTAGAAACAGTTCATTATACTAAAAAATATACCTGTAATGTTGACTATTATGTATTTCTCTCTTGGCCAGAAGTTTTGTCTGGAAATATTGTATTTGGGAGTCTTGGAGGACATGATCTGCTGTCTCAGGTACCAATCCACATGTGCACATGGTTGATTCACGAATCTTAAATTGGGTGTACAAGTGGTTGCTAAGTCGACTGTGCCCTGTTCTAAGGCGTATAATATTGATTTGCTCTGGTGTGTCCATAGTATGGTGATCGTCTCGTGCCAGTTTTGGTGGCTTTCTAGTTGATTTGATTATTCTCTTCATTTGTTGAAAAGAGACTGGAACGCCCAGTTGTTCTTCAGTTGCACCTTCCTTAGCTAGTTTATGAGCTCTTTTATTTCTGTGAACTCCACAGTGAGATGGTATCCACTGCATAAATACCTTACACTGGCTGCTTTGTTCAGAGATTAGTGCACGTACAGCTGGTAATTTTTCATTCTGGAGTTCCTGAGGAACCGCTTTTGCTTCTGTCATTATTAAACTCATTTGTATAACCGACATTAGGTTATCAATGTCAGACTTGGACATTAACAAAAGAACATGAGAGAAGACTAACCACCTGTGAAATGAGATGTTTGAGAATGGCTGCGAATAAAACCAGAAGAGATCGAGTGAGAAACGATGTGATTACAAGAACTATTGGAACCATACCCATCGTTAAATTTATTGAGAAGCAAAGAATGAAATGGTTTGGTCACCTAATGAGAATGGAACCAACGATGCCAGCATCAAGAGCATACAACATGAAATCGAAACAACAAGAGGCAGGGGAAGACCAAGAAGAAGATGGATTGAAGGAGTCACGGACAACTTGAGACTTCATAACATCACGGCATATGAAGCGACTGAGCGCGCCCTGGCTCGGTTGCCGATCATCTGATAGACTGCGACGCCTAGCGGCACAAGCAGATTTGACAAAAGAAGAAGAAGTATAATATACCTGTGATTTAAAAGAGTCTGTGCTGCCGTCTTCATCTTGAACTTCTACATCGTTGTTGTGACAGTGCATGTCTTTTGGTATTTTGGCTATATCACTAGTATTAATAGATTGCGACGAGACCACTGGGTCGGAGATGCTTATCCACTGCACGCAAACACATGTTGTGATTGCAACTGACTCATAAAACATGCTGAGAAAAGTTTAGACAGATCTGCTCCGCGTTTTTTTTTTTTTTGAATGTTGATGCACGCATCGTTCACAGGTCTAGGGAACTTAACATTTTTTATATATGTTCTCCAGGGTTTGCAAGTTCTTGGGAAACGGAAATGCGGATTATAAGTGAATAATTATATTCCTCGAATAACGGTCGTAAGTTATCAGGGCGGAAAATATACCCTTACAGGGCCTCAGTGACGTGTCAATTGCGCACTTCTAGGGACTATAACGCCACCTCTGAATTGCGAACTTTCAGCACCCTCTGTCACCGCTGAAGGTGTCCCCCACACCGCTCACGCGGCGTGGATTGGGGCTAAACTAGATGGCTAGGACTCACGAGCAAAAACAATGAAGGAAGCTGCAGGAGATGAGGTAGCTTCTGCTCGTGAGTCATAGCCATCTAGTTTAGCCCTAATCCACGCCGCGTGAGCGGCGTGTGGGACACTCTCGGTGGTGGCGGAGGTTGCCAAAAGTTCGCAATTCGGCGGCGGCGAAAGTCACGCGAAGCTCGCATTTCAAAACGACGAAACTTCACAATTTACACGTGACTGAAGCCCTGTTAGGGTTTTGTTTCCATTCAAATAAATTACGACCGGTATTTGGAGGATAGCCGTGAATAATGTACCCATGACAAGTTAAACGTTTTCAAAACCGTTTAAGTGCGAGCGAACAGTGCGGACAGACAGTTTGATTATTACGATATGAAAAGAATTGTGCAACATAGAGTAGACTGAGAATCGAGCCGACATGCCACACTCGGAGGAAAGGAGAGACAGTCACACATTTAGACTACAGCTTGTGACGCCATCGGAGTTAGATCCTCTTCGTTCGCTGCTGAAGATGGGGCGGAACTCTTATGGGAATATTATGATGTACTGTGATGATGGCTCCTGAAATTCGGCTCATCTCCACCTATTCTGAAACTGGATAATGTTCTATTGTACACCAGCTTTTGCTGCACTAAGTGTCATATAATTGGTTCTGCAGTGAAGTCATATTAACATCGTCGACTGTTTAGTAATTGTCATGAATCAGTTCTTGAATTTCGGAGTCTTTAGCATTCAACAGCGAGTCACAGCACTTTCTGCGTCAAGTAATTCTAACTATAACACGTGATTGTTTTGCTCTGACTTTCTGGCCAGTTCCTTTCTTCACCCAATATTTTTTAGCTAAGCAAGTCTGTCTAATTATGTTTTTAGTCGGCACTATTAAAGACACACATCTTTTTAGCATGGGATCCATAATGCTATATATATGTTTCGTGTCTACCGTTGCTCAACATGTGATACTTCTTGCAGTACCTGGAGTCTATTCGTAGTAGTCAGCAGGTCCATGATATTTGCACAATTAGTTCTGGAGAAATAATCTTAATCTGTTTATTCTGTATGCGGTCAAATATCATCACCTGCAACTGTGAAAGCGTGAGCATTCCAAGTCAGTAATTTATCACCAAGATGATGATAAAGAGATAGAGAATCACACACAGACACACACACAGACACATACACACACACACACACACTAGTAATCTAATTACATAATTATACAATTTCATTAATGTTTTTTTTCTACAGTTAAACACATACGTATGTATAAGGTTAAAAACAACAATGTCAAATCTTTTCCAGTGAGGAGAACATAAATACACTTACATATTCATAATTGGCATAGTTCAGTCTTTCCAGGCGATAGTGTTATAACGCAATTAGGAGACGTGCGACCCACAGCCAGCGGCAATGGCTTACTACCTGTCACCTTTCCAGTAAAGCCTGCCAGTCTGCTCAAAGCACCCCCTGTCTTTTCAGCAGACTTACAGAGTCTTAGAATTATATCTGTATATGAATCTTGCTCTCTAACCACTGGAGAGTTGTAGTTATCGCCTAGAACTTTATTCTCATGCTAGATGTTGAAGTGTCTTATGCTAGGCTGTCTTGCACTAAAGATTTTCCATTGGCTTACCCTACATGCCCCAGTCACTTCTCTTTCCTTTCAACACCGAACACTCTGTATAGATAATCAGATCACCTGGGCGTGAATTGTTGTGAATCATCTGTTGGACTTCTACATCCGTAGCACCCGCTGGCCACTCTCTGCACACTCGTCCTAATGTGTTTATAACCCTACAAAGGACATATTTTTCGCTAGTACTCTGACACACTTCTTTCCTTGCCAAGTGTTTTCCAGTATGCATACTTGTCTTCTGCTAGAGCCATTCACGATATTTGTTCAGCCTCTGACCCATTAAACTCTTGAGGCAGGTCTGGACTGTAGACAGGAGAGTGTCTTGAGGCAGGGGGCCCTTCAGTTGTAAACATACACAGCACACATTAATTATACAGCTTGTAAACAGGTAGGTCGCCCTCGGGTATCATTATTTCAATATAAAGTCATTGTTTAAGTAAAAAGTTACTAATGTTACAAAGAAAGTAAGCTCAGCAAAAATTACCAACACTGGCTCAAAACAACATCAACACGTAACTCGGCTAGGATGGAAAAAAGCGATACCATACTAATCAAAGGAATATGTAAAATTCGTCTTATAGCAGTGGCGACTTCTTAGTTAGATTACGAATTCATTGTTATTAAAAATATACCTGTAATGCTGACAAAACAGTATGTCTCTCGTGGCCGGAAGTTTTACCTTAAAATTTTGTATCTGGGACAGTCTTAGAGAATGTGATCTACTGTCTCAGGTGCCAGGCCACATTTGTACAAGACTGATTCGCGAATCTAACATTGAGTGTAACTGCGTTTGCGAAGTCTATTGTGCCCGGTTCTAAGGCGTATAATAATGTCTTGCTGTGATCTGACCATAATATGGTAATCGTCTTGTGCCAGTTTTAGTGACTCTCTAGATGATTTAATTATTCTCTTCTTCTGTTGATAAGAGAATGATAGGCGTTTCTTAGCAATTTATCAGCTGTATTTATCCGCCATCTCACCTCCGCTCTTTAACGTGTATACGAGCAAAATTGCAAGCCTAGAAGCACCAGGAGTTGGAAGGATAATGACTTTGGCGAATGATATACTTGCATATATGCAGGAGGAAGAGAGGGAACAAACAGCCCTGGAAATACAAGCGACAGTAGACAAAAGACTGAGTGGTGTACAGAAATTAGGGCTGTCGTCCACCCGGAAAAGGCGTCTGTTTTGTGGTGTTCTCTGGACAACAGCATCGTTAAAGCTAATGTCTCAAGTCTCACGATAGATGGTTAAAACGCCAACATAGAGAGCAAACTGAAGTATCTGGGAATTACATTTGACAGGCGCCTGTCATTTAAGGACCATGTGGAGAGTGCTGTGACGAGATACACAAAATGACTAAGTGCACTTAAAACTATGACTGCAATTGACATAGAGCAGAGAATGCTTTTCACACTATATTAGCACCTAATCCTGTCAGTGGTTTATTATGGTATGGGACTGCTTACCATCTCAAAGAGTCAGATGGACAAACTAGAGCGCATACAGAACTCGGCTATGCGGGTCATTCTGGGTTGCACTAGAGACACCCTAATGGTGTGTATGGGATACATCCTTGGTTCGCCGACCACCATCTTCATGAAGCTCTGGGTGCAGTTAAGGGTCTACGGCTGATAAGAGGGAGATCATTGATGGCCCAAGCAGAAGACACAATCAGACAGGTTTACATCCTTAAGAACATTAGGCGAGGAGAGAAGTAGGTCAAAGTGCCACCTGAACTGTCAGACTTGTGTAGAGTCATAATCACGCTGAGACGGAAATGCAGACATTGGCCAGCAGGTGCCACAGAGGTGGAAATTCAACAAATTATCAAGATAATGCTCGCTCAGAGGATTTGATCATTTACGCAGACTGTTCATTGTCAAGAGGCAAAAGAAGTGCTTGGGGCACACACACACACACACACACACACACACACACACATCGTGATTGTAACGGATTCAGAAAGCTTGCTGAGGAAGATCAGAACATGTATGCTTTGTGCTGAGTGGCATGCTACGCTGTGGAGGACACGGGTGAGGAGTACTGTCTGGAATTGCACCTGGGTATGCCGGTGTGTTGGGAAATAAACAATAGAACAGACTGGCTGGATCTGAACAACTTGGTGGAATACTGATACATGATAATGCAGACGTGGTTACTGCCTTGTGGCAGAGCGTGTTCTGTTCAGAGTAGCAGATGGATCACCAAAGTCTTGTGAGATTGATGCAGCGAGGAGTGACTAGAGGTTCTGGCAGATGCTCGAGGCTCAGAGGAAAGGCAAGACGGACGCTTAATCAGAATGCTACTGGCACCATTAGTATCGGAACTCTTCGCTGGCTGCTGAAGATGGGGACGGAGGGCTTATGGGAATGACCCGAGTGCTGTGATGTCAATTCTTGAATCAAATCAAATCAAATCAAATCAGCTCTATAATTTCCGGGAACTCCACAGTGAGACGGTATCTAATGTATAAATACCTTACATAACCCATATAGTGCCAATGTGTCTGTAAAAATATGGGACACTCTTCCCATATACCCGATGCGCCTAAGGCGTGAAACGGGATATTTACTTTTACTTTTTACCTTACGCTTAGTTCTGAAAGTAGTCCACGTATAGCTGGTAATTTTACAGCGGGAGTGCCTGAAGTACCGCTTTTGCATCTGTCAGGAACAATTTTATTTGTAAAATTAACTAGTTATTTAAAAGTTTCTATTCTGCTCTCTAGGTGGCTGAAACTTCTGCATCGTAGTTGCGACATTGCTTCCTGTTGGTATTTTGGTTATTTCCCTAGTATTTTTAGGTTGCAAGGAGATGACGGGGTCAGAGACGCTTTTCCGCCGAACGCAAACACATATTGTGATTGCAACTGACTCCTAAAACATGCTGAGAAAAGTTTAGACAGATCTTCTGCACGCATCTTTCACAGTTCTAGGGAACTTTGCATCTTTTATAGATTTATTGAGGTTATTCAGGTTCTTAGGAAACGAAAAGGCGAACTTGCTGGCTGGGTTTGCACTAACCAGTGAATAATGTGTGCACGATACGTTAAATGTTTTCAAGACATTTTGAGTGAGAGCGAACAGTGCGAAGGGACAGTTCGATTATTTCAGTCTGAAAAGAAATGTGCAACACAGAGAAGCCAGAGGATCTAGCCGACACTTTATGCACAGAGCACAGGAGAGACAGACATACATTTAGACTGCTACTTGTACCATCGGAGTTAGATCCTTTGCGCTATCTTCTGCAGATGTGGACTGGACTCGCATTGGTATTTTATAATATACTGCAATACTGGTTGTTGAAATTCACGTCACCTTGAACCATTCTCAGATCCGATGCGCTGTCTATGTGTTTCGTGTCAACCGCTACTTAACACATGACTCTGCTTGCAGTACTATGAGCCTATTTGTAGTAGTCAGCAGATCCATGATATTTTGGATAATTTTTTCTGAAGGAATCAAAACCATTTCCTTGTTCTGTATGCGGTCAAATATCATCACATGTATCTGTGAAAGAGTGAGCATTCCAAGCCATAACTAATCACTAAGATGATGATAAAGAGATAGAGAAGCGCGCGCACACACACACACACACACACACACACACACACACACACTAGCAATTTAATTACAAAATAATAAATTATTTCAAGTTTTTTTCCCCTACAGTGATTGGTATGTATCAGGTTAAAAACAACAATGTTTAATCCATTCTAATGAGGACAACATATTTGCATTTGCACATTTATGATTGGCACTTTGTATATCGTAGTAGAGGCTGGCCTCGATTTCTTCTACTTTGTTTTTAGTTTACCTTAGAGGTGGTCTTAAGGACTCTTTCATCCTAAATTCTCCATGTGGGACCCAGCCACCTAAACCTTCCCAGACTGAGCACTAGGAAGACTGTTGTAATAACTTTTCTTTCCAATTTCTCAGTCTTTGTTATCTAGTCATGTCACATAAGGCCAAGTAACTTTTCTCACGAACCGCAAAGGAAAAAGCTACTTAGCTGACACTGCTAGTGCGAATGAGTTGACCAAGTTTTAATGCCATAAAGCAGAGTTCTGAGTACACAAACCTGACAGACAATAGTTTTTGTTCTTATCGTGGGATTTCTCTTCCCCAAACTTCATTTTTCTATTTCTGCTCGTTGTTGTTGCTACTTTACCTATTCCTGATATTGCTTTCTTAGTCCAACGACAGTTTGTTATTCACTGTGGATCCCATTTAGATTAAATGTGCAACAGTTTCCAGCTTTTCACCGGTAATGTAGACTTCATGTGTACCAGTAACACATTGCACCATCATTAATGCGTGTTTTTTTGTGTGTTTTTTTGCGGGGTGGGGGTGATTTTTAGTCTAAATTCACAGCGTACATCAGCAAATAGAGTCACTAAACATTTCAGCGCATCCTCTGAGTAGGTGGTAATTGCTGCATCATCTGCAAACAGTAGATCTCTGATAAGCACCTTTCTTATTTTGGTTTTGGCCTTCAGTCTAGAAGCGTTATAAAGGCAGCAGTCCTGAGCTCAAAAGACTGTTTTCAAAAGAATTGAAAAGTATATTTCGAAAATGGCAGCAACAAGTACACATCCCTGCTTCCCTCCATTGTTGATTACAAACATCTCAGATATTACACAACCAAAGCTGATTGCACCTTTCAAACCTATGTAGTATCACTCAGTAAGGCATAGTAGGGTAGGTAAACAGACAATGTTCTTAAGCTTGTTGAACACACCTTTTCGAACTAAATCAAATGCACTGGTTAGATCAATTAAATGATTTTACAGTGGTATATTTTTTTCACGACATTTTCCCAGCAACTGTGGTAATGAAAACATCATATTAGACCGGATAGCACGAAAGCATGCTCTCAATCGGGGTGTCTATTTTACATACCAGGATCACCCGCAAAGCTTCATTCTATATGCGCACCAGTTTCTTTAGCTGACTCTTCGAGACAGTGAGTAACCACAATCCATAATCAATCACTGAGATGATTAGGAGCTGGTAAAGTGTGAACAACACTCTCTGCTTCATTTCAAAGGCTGCTATAATCTTTAGTGCATATATACCTTTTTTTTTAGCCCTTATCACTATCCCTTTTTGTGATAATTGAAAGACAAACTTCTATCAAAGATGATTCTCGGGTACCGCAGTCTGCTGTCTATTTAGATGTCCTTGCCATTTATTTTGAGTTTGGGAACATCAGCTCTAACCATTCTGTTGTCCAAATAACACCACAGGACGGCTGCCTTTTTAGACAATTCAGATCGAGTACACTCAGAATTTAATGTTACAGAGAGACGATTTAATGATAGTTATGAGGATACTTCAATGTTAACATACGAGCTTTGAGGCAGGCCGTCCTTCTGCCATAAACATACGCAGGACACATTAATTAAACAGCGGGTAAATAGATTGGTTGCCCTCGGGTATCATCATTTAAATATAAAGTCATTGTTTTTTTTTAATCCGTTACTAATGTGTTTCAAAGAGAGAAAATCCGACGAAAATAAACAACACCTGCTCAAAACAACAGTTCGTGAGCACTTGGCCATGATGGAAAACTCAAGTCCATAGTAAAGAAAGGAGTACGTAAAATACTTCTTATATATATATATATATATATATATATATATATATATATATAATTAATATATAATTAGTTACAATCACGATGTGTGTGTGTGTATGTATATATATATATATATATATATATATATATATATATACATACACACACACACATCGTGATTGTAACTAATTCAGAAAGCTTGCTGAGGAAGATCAGAACAGGTATGCTTCGACCAGAGTGACAGGCTTCGCTGCGGAGGACAAAGGTGAGGAATAGTCTGGACTTTTTCACCGGGACACGCTTGTGTGTTGGGAAATGAACAGGCGGACAGATTGGCTAGCTCTGCACAGCTTGGTGGAATACTGATGCATGATAAGGCAGACGTGGTTAGTGTCTTGTGGGAAAGCGTGTACAGTTCGGAGGAGCAGATGGATCACCACAGTCTTGTGAGATTGATGCAGCGGGGAGTGACGAGAAGTTCTGGCAGATGCTCGAGGCTCAGAGGAAAGGCAAGACGGATGTTTAATCAGAATGCTACTGGCACCATTAGTATCGGAACTCTTCGCTGGCTGCTGAAGATGGCAACGAATCGCTTATGGAAATGCCCTGAGTGCTGTGATGTTGGCTCTTGAATCAAATCAAATCAAATCAAATTAAATAAAATCAAAACAGCTCTATAATTTCCGGGAACTCCACAGTGAGAAGGTATATAAAGCATAAATACCGTACATGGAGGATCGCTGTGCTGTGAAAGTAAAGACGGCCGGCGTAATGCTGACCACATTACCCAGATTGTGCCGATTGGTCTGTAAAAATTTGGGACGCTCTTCCAATATACCCGATGCTCCTAAGGCGTGAAAAGGGATTTTTACTTTTACTTTTTACCTTACACCGGCTGCTTAGTTCAGAGAGTAGTCCACGTATAGCTGGTAATTTTACAGCGGGAGTGCCTGAAGTACCGCTTTTGGATCTGTCCGGAAAAAAATGTATTTGTAAACTTTACCTGTTATTAAAAGTACACTGAAAAGACAGAAGTAATGTCAATAGGAAAAAAGAAGACAGATCTAAACATAGCAATAGAATACAAAGGCATTAAACAGGCATCTGAGTTTAAATATCTGGGAACTACATTTACCGAAGATAGGAAATTGGATAAAGAAATTGACATTAGATGCAGTAAAGCAAACCAAGTATTGGGACAGCTAGCCCCTCTCTTACAGCATAAGACAATCCCAATCAGCACAAAGAGGCATCTTATTCAAAGCATATTTATTCCAACTTTGTGCTACCAGTGCCAGACATGGTCACTCACAACAAACCATAAAAGAAAATTAGTAACCACGGAAATGAGATGTCTGAGAAGGGCTGTAGGATTGACCATAAGAGAAAAGATCAGGAATGAGATCATAAGAGAACAAGTAGGCACAGAACCAATTCTGGATTACATACAAAGACAGCAAGTGAAATGGTTTGCCCACTTGGAGAGAATGCCTTGTGACACCATACCACACAAATCATACATGGAAAGAGAAGAAGGACGTAGAGTACGGGGTAGACAAAGAACAACATGGAAGGATAACATCAGAGAAACTCTACAACAGCACGATGTGCCTATGGTCGAGGCAGCCATAAGAGCTAGAAACAGAACCTTATATCTCCCTCGACACCCACAGCGGTAAAAGAGGAAGTGAAGAAGAAGAAGAAGAAGAAGAAGAAGAAGAAGAAGAAGAAGAAGAAGAAGAAGAAGAAGAAGAAGAAGAAGAAGAAGAAGAAGAAGAAGAAGAAGACCTGTTATAAAGAAGTTTCTATTCTGCTGTCTAGATGGCTTGAACTTCTGCATCGTAGTTGTGACATTGCTTTCCTGTGGGTATTGTGGTTATTTCCCTAGTAATTTTAGGTTGCGAGGAGACGACGGGGTCGGAGATGCTTTTCCACCGAACACAAACACAGGTTGTGATTGCAACTGACTCCAAAAACATGATGAGAAAAGTTTAAAGAGATCTTCTAAGTGCTTATTTGCACGCATCGTTCACATGACTAGGGAACTTTGCATCTTTACAAGATTTATTGAGGTTATTCAGGTTCTTAGTAAACGAAAAGGCGAACTTGCTGGCTGGGTCTGCACTAACCAGTGAATAATGTGTCCATGAAAAGCTAAATGTTTTTAAGACCCTTTGAGTGCGAGCGAACCATTCGAAGGGACAGTTCGATTATTTCAGTCTTAAAAAGAAATGTGCAATACAGAGCAGCCAGAGGATCTAGCCGACACTTTATGCACAGAGCACAAGAGAGACAGACATACATTTAGACTGCCACTTGTACCATCGGAGTTAGATCCTCTTCCCTGGCTGCTGAAGATGTGGTCCGGAATCTTATGGGAATTTTGTGATATACTGCAATATTGGTTGTTGAAATTCAGCTTACGTCGACAAATTCTGAAACTGGGTGTTGTTGTATTATACACCGCGCTTTGCAGCACTAAGTGTTATTTTATTGCTTCTGCAATGAATTCATATGTACTCCTTCGACCTTTTAGTAATTTTCAAGAAACAACTCTTGAATTTCTAAGTCTACGGCATTCACTAGCGAGTCCCCACACTTTTTGCCTCAAGTAATACGAACTATAATACGTGTCTGTTGCTCTGACTTTCTTGCCAATTCCTTTACTCACCCAATATTTTCAGCAATGTAAACCTGTCTAATTATGTCTTAGACTGGAACATTCCTTAGTGAAGCATGTGATCTACAGCGCTGTCTATGTGTTTCGTGTCTACCGCTACTTAACACATGACTATTTGTAGTAGTCAGCAGTTCCAAGATATTATTCATAATTTTTTTAGGAGGAATCAACTCCATTTCCTTGATATGTATGCGGTCAGATCATCACCTGCCACTTTGAAATAGTGAGCATTCCAAGTCAATAATTATTCACCAAGATGATGATAAAGAGAAAGAGAGTCACACAAACATACACACACACACACACACACAACACACACACACACACACACACACACACACTAATAATTTAATTACGTAATTATACAATTTCATATTTTTTTTCCTACAGTTATAAGTATGTATCAGGTTATAAACAACAATGTTTAATTTATTCCAGTGAGCATAACATAACTACACTTACACATTTGTTATTGGCACTTTGTATATCCTAGTAGAGGCCGGCCTCGATTTCTTCTAATTTGTTTTTAGTTCACAATAGAGGAAGTTCTTATGACTCTGTCATCCTAAATTCTCTAGGTTAGACCCAGCCACCTAAACCTTCCCAGGCTGATCATTAAGAAGACTGTTGTAATACCTTTTCTTTTTAATTTCTCAGTTTTTGTATCTAGTCTTGTCATGTAGTGTCAAGTATCATTCTCAGGAATCGCATGCGAAAGCTATAAAGCCGACTCTCCTAGTGCGAATAAGTTGACCAAGTTTCAATGCCATAAAGCAGAGTTCTGAGAACACAAGCCTGACAGAGAAGAGAAACTTTCTGTTCATTAAACTCCTTTTCTATTTCTGCTCGCTGCTGTTGATGCCTTACTGTCCTTAGATTGCTTTCTTGATCTAACGATAGTTTGTATATTTAGAATAATTGTTCAACAGTCTCCAGCTTTTCACCACCAATGTAGTCTACGTGTCTACCAGTAATACATTGCACTATACTTTATGCCTTTTTTTTAATTCTTAGTCCAAATTCACAGCATGCATCAGCAAATACAGACACTAAACATTGCAGCGCATCCTCTGAGTAGGTAATAATTGCTGCATCATCTGCAAACAGTAGATCCCTGATAAGTACCTTTCTTATTCTGGTTTTGGCCTTCAGCCTAGACGCGTTGTAAAGGCAGCCGTCATGATCTCAAAAGACTTTTTTTTCAAAAGAATTGAAAAGAATATTTAGAAAATGGTAGCAACAAGTACACATCCCTGCTTCACTCTATTGTTGATTACAAACTTTTCAGATGTTACGCCATCAAAGCTGATTGTACCTTTCAAACCTATGTAGTACCACTCAGTAATGCATAGTAGGGTAGGTAAACACCCAATCTTCGTCAGGTTATTGAAACGGGCTTTTAGACAAACCAAACCAAAGCGTAGTTAAGATCAATAAAATTATTATACAGTGGTAGATTTTCTTTACGACATTTTCCTAGCAACTCTCGTAATGAAAGAAAAAAAATCATATCAGTTGTAGACCGGCTACCACGAACCCATGCTCTCAATCGGGGTGTCTCTTTTACATATCAGGATCACCTGCATAGCTCCATGCTATATGCGCTCCAGTTTCTCCAGCTGACTCTTTGAGACAGTGAGTAACGACAATTAATAATCAATCACTGAGATGATAACAAGCTGGTAAAGTGTGAACAACATTCTCTGCTCGATGTCCATGGTAGCCGTAATCTTTAGTGCATTTAGAATTTTTCTAGCCCTTGTCGCAAACCCTTTGTTGTGATCATTGAAAGAGAAACTTCTATTAAAGGTGATTCTCAGGTGGTACAGCAATCTGCTGTCTCTTTAAATGTCATCGCCACTTTTTTTCAGTCTTGGAACATCAGCTCTAAAAATCTTGTTGTCCAGATGACACC
Source organism: Candidula unifasciata (assembly GCA_905116865.2). Taxonomy (NCBI): domain Eukaryota; kingdom Metazoa; phylum Mollusca; class Gastropoda; order Stylommatophora; family Geomitridae; genus Candidula; species Candidula unifasciata. The sequence continues at coordinate 86,964 of CAJHNH020002835.1, forward strand.
ACAGGACGGCTGCCTTTCAAGAAAATTCAGATTAAGTACTCTCAAAGTTTAATGATTTAGATAAACAATGTAATGATAGTGATGATGAGGTTACTTCAATGTTTACATAAGAGCCTTGAGGCAGGCCGTCCTTCAGCCCTAAAAATACGCAGGACACAATGATTTTACAGCGTGTAAACAGATCGGTTGCCTTCGGGTAGCATCATTTAAATAAAAAGTCACTGTTTCTTTAATCAGTTACTATTGTGTTTCAAAGAAAGAAAATCCGGCAAAAATAAACCACAACACCTGCTCACAACAACAGTGCAACAGCGCTTGGCCATGATGGGTAACTTGTCCATAGTAAAGAATGGAGTATGTAAATATGTAAAATACGTCGCATAACAGCGGTGATTTCCTAGTACGATTAGGAATTCATTGTAATTAAAAAAAAAATACTTGTAATGCTGACAAAACTATATGTCTCTCTTGGCCAGAAGTTTTGCCTGGAAATCTTGTATTTGGGACAGACTTAGGTGCCAGTCCACATGTGTAAATGACTGACTCGCGAATCTTAAATTGGGTGTAACTGCGATTGCGAAGTCGATAGTGCTCTAGTATTTTTAGGTTGCGAGGAGACGACTGGGTCGGAGATGTTTATCTGCAGAGCTCAAACACATGCTGTGATTGCAACTGACTCCCAAAACATGCTGAGATAATTGTAGACATATCTTGTAAGTGCTTATTTGCACGCGTAGTTCACAGGTCTAGGGATCTTTGCATCTTTTATATAATTTGTTTTCCAGAGTATGGATGTTCCTAGGAAAAGTAAAGGCGTATTTGAAGGCTGGGCCTGCACTAACCAGTGAATAATGTGTGCATGAAAAGCTAAATGTTTTCAAAACCCTTTGAGTGCGAGTGAACAGTGCGGAGGGACAGTTCGATTATTTCAGTCAAAAAGGAAATGTGCACCATAGAGAAGCCAGAGGATCTGGCCGACACTTTACACCCACAGCAAAGGAGGGATAGACATACATTTAGATGCAACTTGCACCATCCGAGTTAGATCCTTTTCGCTGGGTACCGAAGAAAGGGAAATAACTCTTATGGAATGTCATGATATACTGCGATACTGGTTCTTGAAATTCAGCTCACCTTGAAACATTCTGAAACTGGATTGTTTTTTAATACACCAGGCTTTGCAGCACTAAGTGCCATTTAGTTGCTTCTGCAATGAATTTATGTGCACTCCTTCGACTGTTTTGTAATTGCCATGAAACAATTCTTGAATATCTGAGTCTACAGCATTCACTAGAGAGTCCTTGTACGTTCTGCCCCAAGTAAAACGAACTATATAATACGTGCTTGTTGCTCTGACTTTCTTGCCAATTTCTTTACTCACCCAAACATTTTAGCTATGTAAACCTGTCTAATTATGTCTTCAACTGGAACATTCCTCTTTAAGCATGTGATCCATTGCACTGTCTATGTGTTTCTTGTCTACCGCTACTTAACACATGACTCTGCTTGCAGTACTTGGAGCCTATTTGTAGTAGTCAGCAGATCCATGATAATTAGGCTAATTATTTCTAAAGGAATCAACTCCATTTCCTTGTTCTGTATGTGGTCAAACATCATCACACGCATCTGTGAAAGCGTGAGCATTCCAAGTCAGTAATTTATCACCAAGATGATGATAAAGAAATAGAGAAGCAAACCCACATAATAATAATTTAATTACATAATTATACACATTATTTTATGTGTTTTTTTTCCTACAGAGAAAAGTATGTATTAGGTTATAAACAACAAAGTTTAATCCATTCCAATGAGGACAACATGACTACATTTAAACATTCATGATTGGCACTTTGTATATCGTAGTAAAGGTTGGCCTCGATTTCTTCTACTTTGTTTTTAATTCACAATAGAGGAAGTTCTTAGGACTCTGTCATCCTAAATTCTCCATGTGGGACCCAGCCACCTAAACCTTCCTAGACTGAGAATTTAGAAGACTGTTGTAATACTTTTCTTTCCAATTGCTCAGTCTTCGTGATTTAGTCATGTCACGTAATGCCAAGTATCATTCTTAGGAATCACATTAGAAGGCTTTTTAGCAGACTCTACTAGTGCAAATGAGTTGACCAAGTTTCAATGCCATAAAGCAGAGTTCTGAGAACACAAGCCTTACAGACATGAGTTTTTATTTTATCGTGAGCTTTCTCATCCCCAAAATCCTTTTCTCTTACTGCTCGTTGTTGTTGCTACCTTGCCTATCATGATATAGCTTTTTTGATCCAGCGATATTTTGTTCTTTACTGTGAATCCAATTTAATTTAAATGTTTAACTGTCTCCAGCTCTACATCGTTAATGTAGACTAAGTGTCTAAGAGTAACACACTGCACCATAATTTACGCCTTTTGTTGTTGTTGATTCTTAGTCCAAATTCACAGCATCCATCAACAAATGCAGACACTAAACATTGCAGCCCATCCTCTTAGTGTGTAGTAATTGCTGCATTATCTACAAACAGTAGATCTCCGATAAGCACCTTTCTTATTCTCGTTTTGGCCTTCAGACTAGAAGTGTAAATCCTGAAGTCCTGATCTCGAAAGACGTTTTTCAAAAGAAGTGAAAAGTATATTTAGAAAATGGTACCAACAAGTACACATCCCTGCTTCACTCCATTGTTGATTACAATCTTCTTAGATATTACGCCTTCAAAGCTGATTGTACCTTGCAAACTGATGTATTACGAGGCAATAATGCATAGTAGGGTAGGGTAAACACCCCATCTTCTTCAGCTTGTTGAACACGCCTTTTAGACAAACCAAATCAAATGCATTGTTAAGATCAATAAAATTATTATACAATGGTAGATTTTGTCCACGACATTTTAGCAGCAACAGTCGTAATGAAAACATCATATTAGACCGGATAGCACGAAAGCATGCTCTCAATCGGGGTGTCTCTTTTACATAACTGGATCACCCGCATGGCTTCATTCTATATGCGCTCCAGTTTCTTTAGCTGACTCTTCGAGACAGTGAGTAGCCACAAACCATAATCAAGCACTGAGATGATTAAGAGCTGGTAAAGTGTGAACAACATTCTCTGCTCCTTGTCCATTGCAGCCATAGTCTTTACTGCATTAAGACTTTTTTGAGCCCTTGTCACAGACCCCTCTATATGATGTTTGAAAAACAAACTTCTGTCAAAGGTAATTGCCAGGTATCACAGTCTGCTGTCTCTTCTGATGTCCCTGCCACTTATTTTGAGTTTTGGAACATCAATCCTTTTGTCCAAATAACACCACAGACAATTTAGATGAAGTACACTCACAGTTTGATTATATAGAGAGACGATAAAATGATAGTGATGAGGTTACTTCAGTGTTTACATAAGAGCTTTGAGGCAAGCCTGGAATGCAGACAGGAGAGAGAACCTTGGGGCAGCACGTCCTTCATTAATTACACTGCGTATGAACAGATCGGTTGCCCTCTGGTATCATCAGCAACTATTACACATCCCTGCTTCACTCCAGTGTTGGTTTCAAACTCCTTATATGTTATGTCATCGAAACGTATTGCACCTTTCAAACTGGTGTGGTACCACTCAGTAGGGTAGGTGAACACCCAATTTTCTTCAGTGTGTTGAACAGGCCTTTTCGACAAACGAAATCAAATGCATTGTTAAGTTTAAAAAACATGAATATACAGTGGTAAATTGTCTTCACAGCATTTTCCCATAAACTGTGGTAATGAAACCATTATATCAGTGGTAGACCGGTTCCCACGAAAGCCTTATCGGACTCTTGGTAAACCTGGTCTCCTAGGATCTGAAGTCTTCACAGAACTATTCTCGCAATTACTTTTCCAACAGTACACAACAGGGATATTTGCCTCTTGCTATTGCAGTCACTCCGATCACTCTTATTCTTGTACATAGTTATGATGCTTGAGTTTTTGAAATCTTGTGGAACCTTTTCCTTATGCCAGGATAGTGTTATTAGGTGCTGAATGTATGGAGTTATAATGCTTTCTTATCTCTGCTGATCTGAATAGGAATTCTCTCTCTGCTTTAAAAAAAAAAAAGGGGGGGGGGGGGTTGGGGTTGGGTGCTAGGTTTTTGCGAAAACATTTCTTCAATAGCATTACTTAAGTTTACAAATGTTGGAAATGTGTCCAGTTTGAAAAGAGTTAATGGCGTCTTCCTGGCACGAAAAGCACCTTCTTTTAGTTTAGTATCATCCTAATAAAGCTTCAGATAACGTTCCGTCCATCTGTCTATCTGACAATCTGTAAATAGATTGAACATACAACGCAAATCCGTAATAGTAAAGTGGCTTCTCGTAGGCCTGCATGTCCCCATGATGGTTAGAGAACCAACATAATTAACCTTTATTGTCAGGTCCTTCAAGCCCTGGTCTGGAACCAGAAAAAAATCATGCTAAGAAAGTCGACGTGATTTTGACTACATCATGGTTCAGTGCCGACTGCTCTATAAATACATTAGCCTAGCATCATATACCCGGTTTGCTAGTAACATAGAAAGACTCTTTTACTTCCCCTAATGTTTACGTTAAATGAAACATATTCTCATTGTCAAATTTATTCCAGTCTTCAAGTGAAGTGAGAAATTACTACGTAAGTACAATGTTCCACGAACGCTTTTTATTTGTTTCCTAATTCGTAATATTCGAAAATGTACTGCAACACTGTACTGAGATAATCTACAAATACTTATGGAGCCATCGTGGTGTATCTGCCAGACTTTCACCTCCGGATAGGAAAGTCGTGTGTTCAGGTCCTGACGGAGCCGCACATTTCTGGAAAATAAATCACTTTGGCGCCCGGTTGAATTAGTGTCAAATTGTTACCAGGTAAATTCCTTGGAAGTAAAGGCGGCGGGTGTGATACTGACCACGTCACCCATCTAATGCCGAATGGTCTTTAAAATATAGGTATATCCCTATGTGCCCTATACGCCTTTATGTGTTAAAAAATGTCTTTTACCAAAACTTCCTGTTCTTCTTTGCGATCAGTTTCAGCTCAATTCAGACTGTCAAGAGGGTTGCCTTTATGACCCCGCATGTCTTCTGTAGATCCTTTATGGTTCCACAGAGCTTGCTTGGCACAGTTTGCTCTTCATGGAAAGTGCATTTTGGTAGTTGTAGTAAGAATAGGCAGGTCTGCAGAATTTGCTCAGGTGTTAGTGTTCCTGTCTGACAGGCACACTATGGGGTCTGTACAGTCTTTATTTTATGCACGTGGCAGTTAAGCCTGCACTGTCCTGTCTTTCTTTAGGGCCAACTTGTTGTATCTTGCCTTCTACTAAGTGTGCTCATGGGTGTCACGAGACAATGGTGTCGCGTGCCTTTATTGGGGTCTCTTTTCATAATAATAGACACTCTGGAGTGATTAAATGTTGAGATGGTGTCACGAATTGGTCCAGGCAGTCTCCGCAGCTCCAACAACCATCTAACCTTACCTCAAGGATGAGGCAAGAGAAGTCCTTGGCTCTACATAATTTACAAAGATATTTCTCGGCTCGACTTGGCCAGACGTCTTCACCACGTAATAGCCCCCAGACTGGATATGATTATCATACCAGACACACAAACACAGTATCAACAGGAATCTTATCTAAGTCAAATGCACATAGTGAACGGTAAAATACCAGACACTAACAAAAGTAATTTCCGTATAAAAAGGCATGATGTAATAAGTTCCATCAAGCATATATATGTGTTTATATATATATATATATATATATATATATATTTATACATATATGTACATGTAACTACATATATACATCTTTTCTTCTTCTTTGTGTTCACCCGCTGTAAGCTCTGGCGGAAAGTTCTAGTTGTTCATCCACTTTTGGCCTGCAGTCCTGTTCCAGAACCTGAGTGTAGCATGTTTTTTTCGCTTTACAGATCTGACTTATCTGTTTGCACAATGCTGGTTCTTTTCCTCTCAGGCAGATGCACTACGACTTCAAAGGAAGTTCTCAATTAATCGACTCTTACGACATGCTTTTGGGTAGGCAGTGGGTCTATTCTTGTTTTCCCTATAATAGGGCCCCGGAACACATACAGGGAATATACATACATACACACACATATATATATATATACACACACACACACACACGAAATCTCAGTGATAAATATATATATATATATATACACACACACACACACACACACACAGACACGAAATCTCAGTGATATAATTTACCAGAAAGAACAGTCAAATAGTATGACAGAAAAATATGTCTTGACAAGAATGACTATTAACCTGACTTAAAGTTACTGTCAAGCTTTTATGACTGCATTCATTCATTCATTCAGTAGCATGTCCCTTGCGGAACCTCGCTGCCATAACAACCCTCCGGAAAACCTTCCTCTCCTGAGCAAGATGTCCTGCGTCTGATACACCCATCTGGAGATCATCTGCCACATCCTGCACCCATCTTCTCCTTGGCCTTCCTCTTCCTCTCTTCCCAGAAATATACCCCTCCATTATTGTTCTCTCTAGACTTCCATGACGTTTCAAGTGACCAAAATATTTCAATTTTCTTTGTTTTATTGTCTTTACTAGCCAACCCTCTTAAATATTCAGCTCTTGAAGTATGGATGCATTTGTTCTTTTCTTTACCCAAGATATTCTTAGAACCTGTCTGTAACATTTATATTCAAATGCATTTATGCGCTGTTCCGCTTGTTTAGTAAGTGTCCAGGTCTCACAGGCGTATGTTGCAATGGGAAAGATGCATGCTCTTAAAAATCTGACCTTTGTAATTCTATCTGTACAATTCCATAATTTATTCAGTTGTTTTAGTCTTTGAAGAGCAATTGATAGTCGCCGTTTAATTTCTTTCATTGTGTCACCATTGTTGGTAACCAGTGACCCAAGATATTCGGAATTTTCCACCACTTCAAATCTTTCCTCATTAACATATATTTCCTTCTCCATGGCAGTTTTGTTTGTATGCATTATCTTTGTTTTTGCTATGTTAAGAAATAAGTTATGATTTTCACTATTTCTTTGGAGTGAGGTTAATAAGTTTTCTAAACCATTTTGTGATGTTGATAGTAATACTGTATCATAAGCATAACGAATTTCTGGTATTTCATGACCACCGATGTTTAGGGCATCATATTGTTCTTTGTTTATATCATCTCTTACATTTCTCATTATATTTTCGGCGTACAGGTTGAACAAATACGGTGACAGCACACATCCCTGACGGACTCCTTGCTTGATGCCAAACCAGTCTGATGTCTCTCCATCTATTCTGACTGCTACTTGTTGGTCTTGATAGAGCATTTTAATGAGCTGCAATATATGTGATGGAAAGCCCATATTCCTCATGATTTCCCAAAGCTTCTGATGTTGTACACAGTCAAATGCTTTTGAATAATGACTGCATAGAAGATGTAATAAGGTAATAGCAACTCATGGCCCACATCGACCGGTTGGGTTGTGTACTTCGGGTCTGATGTATTTATCCTCAAAGTGCAGATCATTGAGGATCAGCTCCTTTCCTCAGTCCAGATCGATTTATTCTGTAGAATTCCACATAGCACAAATACACAATTCTATAATAATATAATCTGCCCTCTTATATAGTCAATGTTCAAGGGCTATATATATATATAGTCATGTGTCCCATTGACTCTTCTTGCAGAATTGGTAATGTCACTGGCAAATATGAAAGTCGTAAATCTGGTAACTGGTATTAGGAGTGGTGGATTAGTTTTGTGACTTTTGCTGTTTGATCTCTCACTTTGAAACAGACACAAAGCCTGCGTTAAATCAGCTGGTTCAATGGATCATAGCTCACACACACGCTAACGATACAGTACACTGAAAACCTGTGTCAACCAACCATAAAATGATATGCCTTATTAATATTTTTTTCCCCTATACATGTTCATTGGGCTCATATATCATTGGTGGGCCTTCTTATATAACAATAAAGCTGACCGAGGTATCCCCTGATGTGTCTAAATAACATGCATACACACATAATACATGAATACGTACATTCATAGTATACAGACATACACAAATCGATAACATAGGTTACTTGCATAACCTTTACTGGACGTTGCAGATTCAACCCCAAAAGCTCCTTGCTGTTGTGTGGTTTTTCTAGGCAAATTTACTTCCAGTAGTTTGTCATTGCTTTCTGGAATTGATCACATATGCTTTGAATATCAATAATCTAGACCTGCCTGTGTCATTTCTGCATTGTGTATGTGTGTGTTGTTAGGCGTATTTATGTTTGGTGATAAGGGCTTATAACCGCAACGTCCTTTGTTTGTTTTGTTGAATAATAGCTGTAAAACTGACAAGTTTCTCAACAACAACAAAAAACAAAAAAACATGCTTTTTTTACATCTCTAATGCAGTAAACTTTTTTAAAGATTTATTTGGTTAGCTGCTGACTTAGATGCAGAATGACTGTTCACTTATGACTGCTTTACAGAAATCAGTTAACACTTTTTTTCTTTCCTTGTTTCAGAGAACTCTGTCTTCCTCGATTCATCTGACGACGGATCCGAAACAATGTTCACTATCTAAATAATTTATCTTGTTTAGACTTTTTTTTTTTTTCAAATGTCAAAATTTAAATAAAAGTGAACATAAAAGCACATAATATGTTATCTGTCAATTTCTTTGTTATATCGTCTATACAGTACGACTTATCTGTAGTTTTAATTTAAGGGATCTTTAATAATTAGTTATTATGACTCTTGTTTGATTTTTTTTTTTTTTTTTGTCTTTATTAGTTTGGTTTTTGTCAGTTGCCTTTAAAGAAACTGAATGCTAAACTTACATACAATAATATGAGCTCCTAACAGGTGTGGTATTTATTTCAACAGTCGTTGTGTAGTGAACCTTCCTTTCAAATCCATATGCCTGGCTCGCTAGCGTAGTTGGCTAAACCGGATTACGCCGTGACCGGGTGACGAACTCATTGTGGTCTGGGTTCACGCCCGAGGGTAGGCAGAAAAGCCACATTTCTCCCAGATGTACGGTATATGCAATGGAATCAAGGTCGAAGGGTTGCGATATCCATTATACCGAGCCTAGAGGTTAACAACTCATGGTTTCTGGATAATCAAAACAAAAACGAAAAATTCAAATCCACTTACTGGCTGATACTTTTCTTTTTCTCCTAGCTTGATCATGGCTCTGACGTTGACATAGCCTAACTAGACCAGGTATTATCATTGGAAGTGAAGGCGGCTAGCATTGATTGTCCACGTTACACGTCGACTGATTAACGGTCTTTTGTACTATAGGTCTATCGCTGTATGTCCGATGTGCCGAAGACATGAGATAAGTCATTCACTTGTCTTATGTTTAAGATTTTTCTTCTAATACAAAAGCGAAATATTATCCCCACGTAGAGAAGTTTGCACAGGTCTCAGTGGTCAACCCAAGGTCAGAAACAAGCAGCTTGTGCAACACTGACTACTGCTGGAGACACGTTACAGCCGAACTTCAGTGCAGCATTCTCCTGGTGTGTGTAGAAGCCTGCGAGTGGAGGATGTAGTATCAGGATCGTGCATAACATCAGCAGATAAACTGATTTAAGAATTTAAGAATATACAATGTGAAGCAAGGATAAATCACTGGATACAGCTATGGAAGACTATAAGAATGTACAAAGTGAAACATAGATAACATCAACATATATGCAGTATAGTAGGGCTGCAATGTCACTGGTGACTGAAACATTCTTTATCTGAATAATGCAGAGTGTTAATTTAACTTTCTCTCTAATGTTGGTATTGGTAACTTTGTCCCTTCTTGGTTTTTCATAGCACATTTCATTATCATCATTTATCAGGTCCTCTGCAGAACGTCGCTCTCATAACAGTCTGCCTGAAAGAAACTCGGTCTCTCGCCAGTTCTCCCGCTTCATGCACTTTCACACTCAATGAATCACATATATCATGTGCACATCTTCGTGTCGGTCGGCCCCTGCCCCTCCTTTCTGTACTAAGCCTTCTGCTATAATTGTTTTCCAGTCCTTCCTGGCGCACACATATTTCAGCTTTCGAGAAAGGATGCTGTTTATTAGCCAATCTTCCGTTATGTTCAGATCTTTTAAGATGTCAATATTACTCATCTTCTTTGTCCAAGATATTCTGAGAATCTTTCTATAGCATTTTAGCTCAAAATCCCTTTTGGCTTATATGATGAGTTTCTTGGGATAATAATGTGGTAGTTTCCCGTTGCTTTCCACATCCACTTGGCTTTAGACTATGTCCTCAGCCTTTTCAATTGCTAGGGCAAGTGAGTGCCCTGCTTTGTGATGCCCCTGCTAACACCAGAGGGCACCCCTGAGGTGTCCACTTATCCCGGCAGATACTCGGTCCCCATAGCTGAGTTTGCCACACCGCAGTGTGTTTAACGTCCTCTCCCGCGTTGAGGTGCAGCTGGGTGTCAGAGGCCAGTTCGGCTATAGGAAGTACAACAGATAATAGTGAATCATCACGTTTGTACGAGTTGACCTTCAGTACAACTCAGTATGAGAGCGGACAGCTTGACCACGCAATAAACTGGGTCCAGTTAACAGGCCAGGTCGAGTTCACTCAGCTGACACGGATTGCTGCGTGTCAAGCCATGAACTCAGGGGAAATACAAAAGTCTTTGTGCGAGCTGGTTTGGGGGGGGGGGGGGGGGAGTCGTGTGCTGAGACAGGAGACAACAAGACGGAAAGATTCTGACTAGGTAACGTTAGGATTTAGCGACGGTTAGTTGTAATAGGGTATTTGTGTGTAGTATTGACGAGAGGCTGTGTTTCTATTTAATGTTTAGACTAGATAGTATAGAGTTAAGGTTCTTTGTGTAGTAGACATTCCATGCAGTATTTGTTTGAGCAGTTAATCAAGGTGACGAGCATTGTAATGGTGATAACACTGCCCGGTCACGCTTAGGCTTTCAAACTGAAACACAAATTAGGTTGTTATCATTTTTTCAGGCCCATCTAGGTCAGTTCCTCACATTTACACACTAGGCAAGTTTTCATTGATACCTAATCAGCCCAGTCCACTTCTGTCAAGTTTAGAGGGGTGTCGCCCTGGCTGTGACCGATGCGTGCCAAATAATGACACGCATTCACGAACTAAGAACACCGAGAACTCTTTCTCCCGTTACGGGAGCTATATCATTATTAAAACGAATTATAGTTGTTTTTACTGCTCCTTGTTTTGTTTGTGTGCTGTCTTTTCCACCCATATTGAAATATGCCTGGCTACTCGTTTCCCTAGTCGTTGATCTGTTTGGTCTAGGCAAACAGTGTTATGATTGCTGTGCTGTTTTCACAATTAAGGTGTACACTGCTGTCTTTAGAGAAACTACAGGATGGTGCCCTAATCTCTTCTACGGTGTCACTCTCGTACTAATGTTAAGAAACAACAAGTACCGTTTTAAAAGTATATTTCCACCACGGGAAGCGAGCCCTAATACTTTTACAATTACACCATGGGATATGAGGGCCATTGTTTTCAAAAATAGTATAACTGTGCAAGCATCAGACACAGTAGAGCGATTATCAGTAACCTAGTGTACAGATTAGACATCGTGGCACAGCAGGAGACGCGCTTTTTAGATACAATGCAACGGATAGCTGGATACAATTGTTATTACAAAAGGCGCTTTTTGGGACTGGCCATTATTGTACGTGACAGCATAATGGCGTCAGAGGTAGACATGTCTCGATGGGACGGCAACGAGCTATAGCTTCAAGCGATTAGGGTTCAGTCTGAGCATTTTCTCATATAAGTGAAAAGGAATGCATGTAATGGACGAGTATGTTCCCAGGAATGGTTATGTTTAAATTAGATTATCTCTCAGGAAGGGAACACCATTTAGTGTGGAAATGTTAATGCTAAGAGCAAGTTATGAGGAATTGTTTCATCTAACACTCAAAAAGAGAAGCTCAAAGTTGCGCCACTTGATTCCTCCAACCTTGTATGCATTAACAACGACAGTGTCACCAGACTAGCCTGCCGACCAGGGAAAGAAAACAGTGATATTGACCTGAAATTGGTATCGCCTCTGCTCATGCCCATATGTGTCCATAGCAGTGATCATCTTCCCTGCTGCCTATTTGTGGAGAAAGGCAGGTCGAGGAAACATAAGCCCAAGATGCAAACCTTTAGGTACGAAACTACAGGGCATGACGCCTTGAATACACTTTTCGAAAGAAAAACTGGACACAACCTTTCTGGTGAAATAACGAGGTGCAGAAAGCTATGACAGGTAAGCGACAAGCAGTCAAACAATGGCAGCATGAAAAAAAGAATGCAGAACTGCTCTACCTGACCACATTCAGCTGTTGAAACATGTCACTGATGAGAAGACTGCCTGTTTTAAATCGCTGGCTAAAATTGCTAACGATGAGAAGCGGACGGAGTGGCGGATCAAAACCTTGTTGCCAGCCAAAGCTAAGGACCTGGTCGGCTTTGCCATAATATAAAGTTTTTAGTTTTTTCGCCAAGGACACTAGATGAGTATCGTTAATTTTATACATTAGAGTCCTATGTAGTCACTTCATAGTTAGAGCCTATTTGTGTATGTGTACTGTGTTGTCCTTTATGTGCTGATGAAGGCTAATCGCCGCAACGTCCTTTGTTTGTTTATTGTGATCGATTTTGTAAAGCTAACATAAACTAATTGTTGTTTCTTACCAACTTTTTCTCTTCCCTATAATTTCCTACTCCTTATAAAAACATAGTATCCTATAAAGTGCGCTCCCCCTTCCGAAACAATTAGCACAAATTGGGATGTCAGATTTGGAATACGCCGCCAAATATTCGGCGTAATAGAAAACATGTGGTGCCGGCTACTGTAACATGGTAGTTCAGTCATACATGATCAAGACCGGACAACAGACTGTTAAAGTCTACGCACTGGCCTGTCGGCTTGTCTCTAAGACCAACAGACTTTTGAATCGTATCATCACCTCTACGTTTGATAAGGATGTCTAAGAACAGGACTAATATGTTTTTGCATTCAAGTTACAATAACATTTAGATGTTATTGTGTACTTGGTTCATTTGAGCATGTTTTGATTCTGCTTGTTGTTGTTTTTATGTTTTTTTATCGCCATTATTACTATATCGTCCACAAATAATCAGTTTAAAAAAAAAAAAAAACCTACAATAGGGCACAGTAGACGCTCCATGGTCTCTCCGTCAAAGTGATGGTAAGACTGCTTGTTAGTAAAGAATTAAACAAAAAAAAAAAAAAAACTCTACTTGATATATGGTATGCTCAGCAGTATCACAGTCTCAGCTGTTTGTTTAGGTAAACCAACCGGCGGACTCATTTTTTTTTTTTTTTAAATACAGTTACATATTATTTTCATTTTATTTCACGGCTGATGTTGCTTTCCTCGAGCAATGTAGTGAGTCATTTTCTCCTCATTAATTTATGCCCGATAGATGACGTCAGTAATAGATGTAAGACGAATGTTTTGACTGGCTGAGATAACACGAGATTTATGTCTTGAGTTTCATGAGAGACATCTGAAAGTCAGGTTTTATGTGAAACATGATTGTTCACAGGATTTGTGTGAAATGTGAATTATCACGGGCCAGACACGACTTTCAACAGTGGAAAATTCGTGAGAATGAATCCAGAATATTCTAGAACAGGATAGATCAGAGGGCTATAAAATAGCGAAGAAAAGGTTTGTGAGGAGTCTCGTTTTTGGACCCAGGAACAGTGTGCATGGACAGCGGTGGATGATGTGTGGATTCAGCAGATGTTTTTGTGAGTGAATTTGTTCCAGTCCAACTTGGCGAAAAAAGCTGGCCAGTAATATGGCTGCGGGTCGTCTGAGTTTGTCTGTCAGGACAGCTGCTGTGTTTCGTTCAAGTTGTTAGTGTGTGATTTCTGCTTGAAGGTAATATTTGACACTTGCATTATAATGTGTGCCTGGACAGTCGTCAAGTTCATGTGCCGGCTGTGTAAGCCGCGAGTGGAAGATTAAAGTACTGGAACAGTATCGTGTTGTTTTTCCAGTCGTCCATTTTTGCTGCTCGTTGTGTGATGTCGGTTTATGAGATGGCAGCGAGCGTGCGATGAGGCGAGCCAGTAGAAGATAAAAGAGAATCATCGCAAGATGGGGAACTCGTCCAAACATTTGAGGATAGGAAAGTTGTTTCGTACAGAAAAATCTGAGACATCGAAAGGTGTTTAGTTATCAACCTGACGTCAGGTAGTACCAGTTCAACATAAGAACGTAAGCGGGGAAGATCGATGGCGACATAACAACAACCCATATTCGATAGTTCACAGATTGAACAACGTTCGGACAAATTCCAGGCTTTGAATACTGATAGACAAGTCCACGTTTTAAGTTTCGACCAAGTAATCAACAATCAACAAAGTTGCAAAGGAAAGATTGCAGACAGTGACAGTGTCAAGGAGCGATCATCAATGTTAGCAAAGGAATGCAACAGTAAGTCTACACAGAGATGATGTGAGACTAGGGCTGCCCCTCTGCAAAACTTCCGAAGCCTTGTTGTTTGATCAAATTTTGCTGCCGACTAAAGTGTGGTAAAGTGTAGTGGGAAATCTACACTGAACAACACAGAGAAGCGTCGACACCAGATCCTGTTTTTTCGGATCTGCTCTTTCAAAACATAGAAAGACAGTGAAACACCGGGTAGAGTGTTGTTGTTAACTGTAGAGAAATCAAAAGAACCACAGCTCTGACACTGGGTGATGTATCGCAGCTCTACATTTTTCAGTCGTGGCAAACCATTTAATAGGAAAACTACAGTATGACAAGTCTACAAAACCTCAAGATCAGCACTCATTGATGTCTCGTGATCAATAATGCTTCAAGTTCATCGTGTAATCACACATATCACAAGAAAGCGATAACAATAAAGCTTTCCTACGTCCTAAACACATTCAGACGACAGGAAAAGCATCAAATTGGTCGGTGCAAATATAAGTATTGATTGAAGTGTGTAGCAGTAGCTAGCAGTGAACTATTTGTCTACAATTAACAATGTACTATTGAAGTGTGTAGCTAGTAGTGAACTATTTTATTGTCTACAATTAACAATGTACTATTGAAGTGTGTAGCTAGCAGTTGAATTACTCAATGATAAATATCCAGTTTATGAAACCGATAGTACAGTGAACAGTACCACAAACAGTATACAGTTTCTGTAATAAATGCTTCACTGAACAATTCCTTAGTGTGCATTCAATGCTGAAATTACTAGTGTGAGCAGATAAACTGTGCAGTCTAAATTGGTTTCAGTGCCCAGTTCATGAAATCATTACTATAGTGTGTTGATTTCAATTAACCATATCAAATTAATCATTTCTTTAGTATTTTAAAAGTAGCAGTAACATATTCAACAGACAAGCTTCAACGAAACAACCTTCAAGAAAGCAACGGCCATCGCAGAACCAGCTTCAGGTCAACTTCAGGACAGTCAACTAGATCAGCACAACAATATACAGCATTGATTATTAATTTTATTTTTGATTTATTTTTCTGGTGATTCAGTTATTTATTATAATTATCAATATTATTTATTTATAATTTACATTGGTGCATTCATTGACATTTATTTTATTTATTTATAATTTACATTGGTGCATTCATTGACATTTATTTTATTTATTTATAATTTACATTGGTGCATTCATTGACATTTATTTTATTTATTTATAATTTACATTGGTGCATTCATTGACATTTATTTTATTTATTTATAATTTACATTGGTGCATTCATTGACATTTATTTTAGTATATCGGTTCATTCATTGATATCTACTTTATTTATTAATATTGTTACATTAATGTTTTGATATTATTTTGTATTTTTCTACTATTCTTTACATTATTTCTTTTTATTTATAAATATTGGCAAATTGTATTGAAATTCTATATTTTTTTTTATTTCTTCATTTACAAAGTTGTGGGTGTTATATTACACGGAAGTTCAGTACCACCATCATCAGGAAGTGCCATAATTAATCATATACACATCATCATTATCAAATGTCAAAGTTATTTCAATTTGAGTTTAATATTTGATCTACCCATTCACATTTGATCATCATCAAGTATAATCACTATAACAAAAGTATAGTTGTGGGTAATAGAAATTGTTTTGTATACCAAAAAAAATATATGTCAATCATTAGTTGATTGGCGAAGGATCATTGTAATATTATTTGGTGATACTCATTGATTCAACACTGTATCTTTATTTAATCTGTGTTGAATAGTATTATTGTTGATTTCTAATATAGACTAAAGGTATTGGGGGATAAGAATTATTTTTTTTAGTTTCTGCATATATATTGTAACTGAGTTTTGCGTCATTGAAAGCGAATTTAATAAACATCTTACTGAACAAGTGAATTTAGTAGTTATTATGTGAAATAATTTAATTATTTGAGACTATTAGTGATTACTCTATCACAGTCGATTATCAAGACTAATTCAATCAAATATTTTATTTTTTTTTAGAATAGTATTTTATTATACCCAGACTGTGCGGCCAATAAAGATAATTTTTTTTTTTTTTTTGGTGATTTCACAAGGTATAATCAGTTGAAACTTTATAACCAACTACTGTGCTACACAGGATTATTATAACATTGTTACACATTTACAAATTAATTAGTTATTTATTTCGTAAATACTTTGATAGTCCACTACATCTGATACTTTGATAAATCCACTGCATCTACTCTAGTGCTATAACATTCTATTAGTTGATTAATAATCTTTATCAAATAATATATCATTTATTCTGGCTGTCATATCTAATTTCTCAAGTGTGCTTAAGTGATTTACTCTCCCATAAGCTAAACATATATTAGTTAACTCTTCTTCTCAAACATCAAAGGAACAGACAACCATTTACCAGATATCATGTCACGTTTGTAGAAGATGCTGCAACTGCTATTACAACTTGTACTAACTGAAATCATTTTATGCAAGGGTATGCATTGTATTATTGTATGAATGTATTATATGAATTTACAACTAGGAAAAATGTATATGTTTTGATTTGAACGGGTATAATATAGTAAACAATTAAAGGGAGACAACATTCAGTGTTAAAATACACCTCACCAGAAAATGTTACATTTACTAGTATACTAAATTGAATTGGTGTAGCATTTAATTTGAATATGTGTGTTAATGAGACATGTTGTTTCTAAAGACAAGGTAATTAACTACATCTTGTACCTTACATATTTGGGAACAAAACCATACATTGCTGATTTAGCCATTGTTGAGGGCTTTCATGAATGGGAATAGCGAGGGTGGGACTTCATGGGGTCACACTTCGGTTTTAGAGCCAAGATTTTGGACTTCCGCACCGATCGGGGGGTGCCAGGAGAGGGGTTCGGTTGTATACCGACTTTAGAACTGGGTGGGGATACCTATGGAGCCAGATTATTGGTCTTCCGCACTAAAAGGGGAGTGCCTGGGGTGAGGATCCCATTAGGGTTTTCACAGTCGTGCAAGGACCCAACAGATGGCATTTTAGAGTGTTTGAATTGTTAACCTAATGAGGTAAGGGAACTTGGTTGGAAATAAACTTGTCGAAAATGATTCACTACAAAGGTCTAGAATCACAATGTTCAGTGAAATGTTCACACCTGATTAATTTAAAATGTAAAACATTTTTTGGGGTGGGGGAGAATGTAGTGAGTCATTTTCTCCTCATTAATTTATGCCCGATAGATGACGTCAGTAATAGATGTAAGACGAATGTTTTGACTGGCTGAGATAACACGAGATTTATGTCTTGAGTTTCATGAGAGACATCTGAAAGTCAGGTTTTATGTGAAACATGATTGTTCACAGGATTTGTGTGAAATGTGAATTATCACGGGCCAGACACGACTTTCAACAGTGGGAAATTCGTGAGAATGAATCCAGAATATTCTAGAACAGGATAGATCAGAGGGCTATATAATAGCGAAGAAAAGGTTTGTGAGGAGTCTCGTTTTTGGACCCAGGAACAGTGTGCATGGACAGCGGTGGATGATGTGTGGATTCAGCAGATGTTTTTGTGAGTGAATTTGTTCCAGTCCAACTTGGCGAAAAAAGCTGGCCAGTAATATGGCTGCGGGTCGTCTGAGTTTGTCTGTCAGGACAGCTGCTGTGTTTCGTTCAAGTTGTTAGTGTGTGATTTCTGCTTGAAGGTAATATTTGACACTTGCATTATAATGTGTGCCTGGACAGTCGTCAAGTTCATGTGCCGGCTGTGTAAGCCGCGAGTGGAAGATTAAAGTACTGGAACAGTATCGTGTTGTTTTTCCAGTCGTCCATTTTTGCTGCTCGTTGTGTGATGTCGGTTTATGAGATGGCAGCGAGCGTGCGATGAGGCGAGCCAGTAGAAGATAAAAGAGAATCATCGCAAGCAACAACTTATTTTTTTTTTGTTTAGAAACTGTGTTGGTTGACAAGTCTTCTCGTGCGTCCGGTGTGCTTCTCGTGCCTGGCTGTGCCGATCTTTACTCAAATTTCTGCAATCCAAGCAAAGATGTGGATGTTCTGTTCCTAAAACTCTCTAAACGTCCGACGTCTCTAATGGCGTTAAAAATGTCGGCATGATACGTGTGCCGGCCCTCTGTAACTAAAGCAGGGTCGGCTAATCTGTCAGCTCTTTCATTGCCAACAAAACCCTTATTCCCTGGGACACAGATAAAGGTAACTCTACGTACAGTGGAGTTTTGATCACGATAACTCTCCGAGTCCCCGGGGGTTTAGCATCAGATTCCCAAAGGGTAAGCAAGAAAGACGTAAAATTTGCGCACCCTGCCCTCATTGGGCTTCCAGATTGGAACCTATAAAGGTATGATGCGTTCCTTGGGACTCAAAGAGTTAAAGAACGTCTACATCGACACAGAGTGACAATAGCATTTGAGGAAAATCAAGCACTGGTTTGCAAACGGATCCTCCCCACAACGCCTAACAGCCGAAGTTAAATTAAACATGATAATGATGAGCACGAACAGTTGTTTACCAAAACTTTCTAAACAATTGGCTTCTAATACCACTCATGAGACGAGCACAGGGACCATCTTTTAAGTGGGGGGGGGGGGGGGGGGGGGTCTGCTGCTGCCATATCGCAACGCCAAAGCCAAAGACGATAATGTTAAAGCTAAAAAAAATTTTTTACATTCAGGATGATCCATGTTATTGCCCCAGGTTTAATCTCATATAGTTCCGTCTCTCTCTCCACACTACAGCTAGCAGCCTGCCTATGGCGTCGCACAAATCACGAACTCTGTAGCTTCGACAACGATCTTAATAGATGTCTTTATAAATAGCACTCGTAATCCGAGCCTACGAAATACAGAGCGTTAGGTAAACAGCTAGGGCACTGTGAACGTTCATCGTTTAGACATCACTCGTCTCTGATAATCTCTGAGATTAACCCTCTCTTTGCACTTGCTAAATTGGAGAGTTTGTGGGTATGTCTGTACATGATCTTGTCACTGTCTTCTTGGTCTCCCTCGTGGTCCAATCTTTTTCAATTCTTTTGTGTCAAAAAAATACATTTTGTAATAAAGACAAGCGAATCAATGTCTACATGTTACCAGTCAGACCGTATGACCGTATTAGTTATGCAAGAAAATGCCTACACATATAACGTTATATATATATATATATATATATATATATATATATATATATATATATATATATATATATATATATATAACTGTGTGTGTTGTCACCTTTCATGCGATCACAAAATATTTTCAACATCTTTCTCGCGCTGTCGTCTCCTGTGTTTAAAAAAAAAAATGTAAAGGTCCCTTTGGCGCTTTCCTGCGTTTTGGGCATACAGGTTTGTACCTTTACTTTATAGACATTGTCGGCAATGGGTAGGGGATGTGGTAAACATAACACAGACCGCCTTTACCTCCCAGGACTTTACCTGCTACCCAGTTTAGGTTCGGTCAACCTGGGATCCATGGTCATAGTTTTAAGGCATGTCCTTTAGGAACCTACGACGTTTGCATCAGTGGGCCAGCGTCTAGCAGCTACACCACGACGGCTCCCTGTTCCTCCAGTATCTCTAAATAAATATGTTCAGTTTGCCTCGCATTGTCAGGTTTTACATTCTTTCTTATCTTATGGTTAGTTGCGTATCCTTTAAAGGACGTTGCAGAACCAGCCAAAAATGTCCTGGCTGTTGTGTGGTTTTTCTAGGCAAATTTACGTCCAGTAGTTAGCTATTGCCTCAGGACGGTCGGCTTTATTTATATCACTGTCGAAACCAACGCAAGGCGCATGGCCCGCCGCTGAGATCGAACCCTGCCTCCTGGAATTACGAAGCGTTTGCATCGACTTAGCCACAGAGCCTACTTTTTTATCTTATAATATTACTAAAAAAAAAAGATATCACAATTTTGCTGATTTGTGTGTGGTCATTTGTATTCGAGTCGTAACCGCTGTAAAAACATATAGATTAACTGCCAATGCATTTTATGTACTACTCTTTCAAAGAAATTTCTACCTTGTTAACTTCTTGTTCAGAATTCACATCAGTATTTTAGAACTGATATTATTCAGCAGGCAAAATTCATGTAAGGATATATTTATTAAAATTAATAGAACCTTTAGGTATCAAAGTATTATATAGTATATATAATTTATTTGTTGTTGTCAGCTGGATAACCACGTCAGCATTTGGCTATGAAAGTGTTACTTCACAACTGTTGGTCTCAGAAATTATACAGTTCAGAGCAACTTTGTTTGAGTCTTGATGGGAATGCAGAGGTGCAAACCACACGTGATGCTACACTAGGGTCAGGTTGATCGAAACCTACTTACACATTTCCGCATTACAGAACATTTTCACCAGAATCGTCAAAGTATCAACATTTCCTTGGTTTAGCAGATACTAGTTATATCATCTTTCTCATGATCAAAATGACATATTAATTGAACTTGGCGGGATGAGTAATATACATCAAAACATTATTTGAATTGTCCATTTTAGAAACATTTACCTACCCTCTCTCTCTACCATCTATGAGTCCAAGTACAAGTCCTTTTGAGAGAAAAAAAGAAAAGCTCGACCACGTTCAGACTGCTGCTAGCTAGCCTAGGCTGCTAACAGTCTCCGCCTATATTTGTGGTCTGGTTTATTTGCGTCACTTTCGTGACTGAATACTGGTGTTTGTGCCATTTCTGGCTTAATGCTTCCATCCGAATCAAACCGCTCGTCCTGTTGTCACTGGTGCCTGTCTTCCTTCTTCATTCTTGGTGTTTCCTGTTTGTTCTGTCTCCCTTTGATCTGGCTAGGCGTATCTCGAAGGAGAGCGAGATTCCAAACACAACGACCTTTCGGCCACCATTTATTGTTTTAAAATTTTGAGTATTTTAATTCTGGCCAAAAAGTACTGAAAACAGTTTTTGAATGTGAATAGTTCCGAAATGTGAAAATTTTCCGCGTGTGACCATAGTGGTCTTATAGTTGTCTTCCTGTAATATGAACGGGTTAGTCATGTAATGGATATGTGTCTGAGAGTTTGTGTGGAGTCTTAAGCGGGTCCAGTCGTCATTTGTTATTATGTGATCGGGTTGTGTTGATAGCTAAGCTCCGGTGTACGTAAATACCATATAACCAGACCGTCCAGCTCACGCTTTCAGATCCAAATGATCGGAGATGAGAATTGTTGTGGCATGTTGGGCAACGAACTCAAGTGCTCTCTGTGGGAATGGGTTGGGGGGTTAAACTCATAGTGCATCCGAAAGAGTTAGGGAAAGGTGGTGGGAAGGGGAGCGGGAGGCCATTCAGTTAATTCTCGTCGTTGCCGTCTTGCTGGATTCTAGCGTGGCTTTTTGCCGGGACTATGTGTATCACGTTACCAACCTTTGCTATCATCCCAGTGATGGGGTGGTATTGGAGGTTATGCGTTCTAGTCCTGTCATTATCGAGTCACTTGTATTCCCTATTTGCTGTCAGTCATATTTTTGTTATGAGTCCTGTCGGTCATGTGCATGTTGTATGCATGCTGTGGAGTGGGATGGTTTTGTTTATGAATCCCCGGAGTATATGGACGCACCCAACTAGGTGTATGCGTACATGCACTCGAGTACTCATACATGCAGACAACACTACATATTTGTACGTCCTTTCATACTTATCCGTGTATGCATACCTAATTGACATTACGTACACACGCCAACTCTTTCATGTGCGTTTACCAATGCCTGTACTTACATTTATTTAAAAAAAAAAACGAGTACATCCAATGGTAGATATTCACTCTTCCATGTCTTATGCGTTTTGTGTCGCTTTGTCTGTAATTTCGTCTGGTCGTGTCACTTTTAAGTTATGTCCCGTTACTGGTATGTGACCTGTCCGGTACTGACGTATCATGTTTTGGTGGATGGTGTGCGTTGATGACGTTCTTGCTGCTTACACCCTTCATTCCATTTGTTCTCATTAATGAACAGACATACAGCAACACAGTTTATGGTTTCTTTGATTGCACTGTCATTCATACACTCACAAATATATAAGTATACACGCTCTCATATATATACACACATGCACACTCATACACACATATACATGCATACAGTAATACATTTAAATCCATGTACTCATTCATCTGTACCTTTCGCACAACTATATTCCCACTGTTGCGTCCACACATGATTCCGTACCATCCACCTACATACACTGTGTCTTATGTATCCATCCTATACACAAATGCACTCATACTACACGCACTCATCCTTGTGTATGTGTCCAAGTTCACATCTATGCACTCATCATACTTACACTATCTCTCTGACTCTAGGATGTCCGGGGTTACCATCTCATCAGTTCCTTCTGTTATACTGAGTAAATCCCTAATCTGGTCTTTTTAGTTTTGATTTGTTTTAATAAGGTATTGTTTAACCAGTTTTTGGATGTCTTTATTGCTATCTACATTTAAACATTTGTTTGCAGTAATTTGTTGTTTGCGTTTTAGAAAAAAAAAAACTCCTCAATGGGTTTCCTTTCCAATTTATATTTAGTGCAGTTTATTATATAATGCTCTAGAGTATTATCTTGAAAGCAGTCCAGACATAGTGGAGATGTAAATTTCTCTGGGTGCCACCCTAATCTAGCTCTCCATAGTAGTTTGTTGGCTGGAATTTTCAGTTTGTCCCGTACCTGTGTGTTAAGGCTGGGCTCTTTAAGGTTATTGTAGGCTTCTCTGCCATTATTGCTCCCTTGCCATTGCAGTTTCCACATTTTAATTATATGTCGTTTGATTATGCTGGTCCTTTCTGTTTTTCCGAGTCCTACATCTATTAAAACATCACATTTTGCTCCCTTTTTGGCTGCTATGTCAGCTTGTTCATTGCCTATTACACCTCTGTGTGCTGGTACCCATGCAATGGTGACTTTGCATCCTTTATTCTTGAGCTGAGTTGTTAGATTTAGGATTGTCTCTTTAATATCTGGTCTACTGTTAGTTTTATGTGTTTTTAACGTCTGCACCGAGGACAATGAATCTGTCAGTATGGTAAATTTAGTTGGAGGTTTATTAATCACCATCTCTAGTGCCTTCATTATGCCGACTAGTTCTGCTGTGCATACTGCCACATGATCTGTTATTTTATATTCTCTTTGTATATTCCACTGTGGGATTATTACTCCTGCTCCTACTTCTCCTGCTTCATTCTTTGATCCGTCAGTGTATGCAACCAGATTGTCTGATCGGATCTGGTCTATGTATTCTTCTGTTATTGCTTTGGCTTCAAATGTTTCAGTATTCTTATTAATAATTTTCATCAGACTCATGTCTGTCCTGGGCAGCTCTAGTCTCCATGGAGGGATTTGAGGGACAAACCTAACGCTTGCCTCTAGAGTCCTAGCTAAGTCCTCATCATCGTTAATTTCTAGTGCAGCGTCCCAGGCTGCTGGTCTCAGTATGTCTCTGACCGGTCTGTCACCTAGGTGGGTAATGTTATGATGAAAAGCGTCTGAAGCTGGGTGTCTGGCATCGTTGGCCGCTTTCATCCAATAGCTATAAGTTAGTTGTTTCCTTCTGAGGTTAAGCGGTGTGATGCCTAGTGCTACCTCCATGGCCTCTCTCGATGTCCCTTTGCCAGCGCCCATGATGGAAGTCAGGGCTTGGCACTGAATCCTATCAAGTTTGCATTTGCTGTTCTCTGATGCTGATTCGTATACTATGCTTCCGTATTCCATTTTGCCCCTAACGAAAGCTTTATAAAATTGTATAAGGGTGTCCTGGTGTGCTCCCCATCCGTTTCCTTTAATCGTGTTCAGCATATTATTGTACTTTGTACACTTTACTACGAGATCATCGATGTGCTTAGCCCAGGTCATTTGCTCATCCAGAATCATTCCTAGAAATTTCGTCGAACGTGTCCGCTGAACTGTTCTGCCATTAATTTGGAGTCTCGTTACTTCTGGGTCATAATTAAGCTGTCTTTTAAAGTTGAATATCATGCTTACTGTTTTGTCGACGTTGATTTTAAATCCCCATTTTCCCATCCAGTGCGCAACTTTGTCTAGACTTTTCTGCAATCGTTTCTTAGCGCAGGGGATCTGATTATGGCTGTGGTAGATTGCACAATCGTCCGCAAACCGAGTTAGTCCCGTGTCCTTGTTCGTGATGGCATCATCAAGGTCGTTTACTAATATGCTGAACAGGGTAGGGGATATTACAGCACCCTGAGGGATTCCATTCACCTGATCAAAAGTTTGTGATCTTTCGTTGTTAACTAGTACTGAAAATGTTCTTTCTTGTCTAAAGCTTCGGATATATCTATACGTTCTTCCGGTAAATCCTAGTTTAGCTGCTTTAAACAAGGCTGCTGGCCGATAGCACTGGTCATATGCCTGTTCCAGATCCAGGAACACTGCCATTGTCTTACCTCCTGTTTTAAATGACTTTTTAACACGATCTTCTAATTTTATAATTTGATCTAGGGTGCATCTGTTAGATCTGAACCCTGCCTGAGTTTTGCTAAACAGGTTATTTTTCGCCATGTGGAATGTTATTCTTTTATTGACGATTGCTTCTAATATTTTCCCCAGGTGGGATGTTAAAGATATTGGTCTATATGTGTCTACTTTTTGAGGGTCCTTATTAGCCTTTTTAATAGGTATGATAGTTGCTTTCTTCCATCTTCTTGGAATCTCTCCCTCTTTCCAGATCTCATTGTAGAAATCAGTAATCTGTTTAATGGTTTTCGCTGGTAGCATTTTCATTATAGTATAGATTAGAATATCGGCCCCAGCTGCCGTGTTAGATTTGGCTTGTATTGCTGAGTTAACTTCTTCAGTAGTTATATCTGCATCTAGGTATGAATTTTCTTCCTTAATTGTGATTTTAGTTGTCATAATCTCTTTATTAAGAGCCGTTCTGTTTTTCCGTTCTTGTTGATTTAGTTTATTATTGGAACAGACCTCATAGAAGTGCTGTCCGAAGATATCTGCCTTATCTATATCAGTAATTGCCACTGTGGGTACCTGAATTGTAGGGATCCTTTCTTTTATTTTGTCTCCTTTAATGACTTTAATCTGATTCCACACTTCAGTTGCTGGAGTATCAGGGTTCAATTTTTGGCAAAATGTCCTTCAGTGCGCCTCCTTAGCTTTGCGAATGACTTTGGTAGTTGCATTTCTGTGTTTAACATATTCTTGCCAACTTTCTGTTGACCCGAATTTTCTATAGTCCTGCAGAGCCCTTTTACGTTTATCT
Source organism: Candidula unifasciata (assembly GCA_905116865.2). Taxonomy (NCBI): domain Eukaryota; kingdom Metazoa; phylum Mollusca; class Gastropoda; order Stylommatophora; family Geomitridae; genus Candidula; species Candidula unifasciata. The sequence goes on from CAJHNH020002835.1 coordinate 112,727, forward strand.
GTCGCCTCAGTGCATTCCTGTGTCCACCATGCAACAGGGTTCTTGTTTACGTTTCTTTTATTGTAGTTAGTTAAAGTCTTATTTCCTCCCTCAAGAAGATGGGTAGGCATGTTTTTATTTGGAATATTTCTTGTTGCTACTTTTAGTATTGTATTAGTCACTCTTTCAGCAAAAGTATCAATGTTTTCACCTTCAGCTCTTACCAACTCTGTATTATTAAGTTCATCTATAACTTTATCCCATTTCGCTTTTTTAAAATTGATAGTAGGTTTGTTACTAGTTTCATATTTTGTTGGTTGGGTTTTAATTCTCGTTAAAATTGGAAGATGGTCGCTTGAGGTGTCCTCTAAAACTTTCCATTGGCTTCCAGCTAAACTCTGTGTTACTAGTGTAAGGTCAATAGCCGAATGTCTATTACCTGGAATTGGATTAATCCTTGTTATCGACCCGTCATTGAGTACTGTTAGTTGATTATCTTCAATAAATTATAATAGTTCTTTTCCTGCCAGACTTTCTATTCTGCCACCCCATAAGGGGTGTGAGCAGTTGAAGTCGCCTACAATTATTGTGTTAGTGGCTATCCTGTTTTCTATTTCTTTAAGAGCATTCTCCTCTATCTCCCCTTTTGGGCAGTAGATGTTAATTATCTTTAGGTTTTGAGGTTTGCAAGCTATTTCTACACACAGACCTTCAAAGTTGTTAGTTTTGAACTTGTCCTGAGTTATTTCTCTTATTCCCTTATTGATGAGGATGGCTACGCCACCTCCATTGCCTATTTCTCTATCATTCCTAAATATTTTATATCCTGGGAGTTTAAAGGTATCTTTTGGTTTCAGGTTTGTTTCTAGTATATTACACTAGCCCTGGAAATCTGACATCATTGCTGGTAGGTTAAGTTTAGCTCCTCTGCAGTTAAATTGAATTATCTGCAGGTGTAGTTTATTCACTACTCTAGGATTGAATTTTGGTGATTTTGTGTGTCTGGTTAGGCTTAGTGTGGGTTTGACTGACTGGTGTCTTTAGTTTTCTATTTATCTAGTTAGATAGAGACAATACAACATTCAATATCTGTGAACATAAAGGCGGGGGTAGGGGTGGTTGCGCTGGGGTGGAGCTTGAGGCCCGTGGTGCTGGTGCTGGGGGTGAGGACGGGTGGGGTGTGGATTGCGCTGGAGCGGTGCATGGTTTTGGGAATGCTGGTGCTGGGGTGGAGGCTGGTAGCGTGCAGGGTGTGGGATGGGCTGGTGGGGTGCAGGGTGGGGGATGCGCTGGTGGGGCGCATGCTGCTGAGGATGCTGGTGCTGAAGACGAGGGCGGGCGTAGTCAAGAGGTGGGTAATCTCGGTAGGAGCGTAAGTCACTGGAATAGGGTAGGTCGGAGGATGGTCGGTGAGGGTGTGGCCCACTGGTGTTGGGTAGGTTAGTGGCAGGTCTCACAGTTGGCCTGTAAGTTCTATGCCTGGGTCAGAAGGGTACCGCTGGAGGTGGTTGGTGTTGTGCGGGTTTGGGTACATTGGGTCTGAGAGGGGGAGCAACATCTATCTATGAAATACGTTTCCACTTATATCTGCCTCAAACAACCAACAAACCAACCAACCAGCTAACCAACCAATCAACGAACGAATGAACTAACGAACGAACAAACCTTATTTTCAAAGGATCAAGAATTGGGCATTCAGACGAGTCTACCATTCTGCTCTTCTATTCTCCATCCTTGCATACATCATTTCATTCATACATCAAGTAACCAACTAGTCAGCCAGCAAAACAACTAAGCAGTCAAAAATAACCAACCAAAGATCAAACAAACAAATGTATGACATTAAGTTGTCTACCATAAAGTATGGCTTTTCCTTGCTTTGCTGGCCGACAGATGTTACACAAACTCAGCCGTCAATCTTTTTCACACGACAATAGATCATTTTCACGGCTAAGTAAACTTGGACACTTGTATCTGTCAAGAACAGAATATACAAGAGATGTATGCTCTGGTAAACGCAAAACAAACTTTTTCAGCGCCTTCGTGTTAGTTAGCGTTTGTTCTTATGAAATTCCAAATATAGACAATAGAATCTGGGGGGGGGGGGGGGGTTCAGATCCAGTGTTGTGTTAATGCATGAGCCCTTGGCACTTGCTTCTGTAGTCCTACGAACTAAAAAGACTCTTTCTAATCTGTGTATGTTATGTGACTTGCTATAAGTGTTGCCCTTGAGGCCCATAAGGCTGTTAGGACTCTGCGCAGTCCCATTGTGACCCCGTCACACGAGACTTGGCTAAGCGCCACTGCATCCTCCCCCCCCCCCCCCCCCCCCCAACCGCTCCTCAACAACCGCCAAGAAAGAGAAATAAAGTAAAACTGTGTAAGACAGTCCTCTTTATACATGTTTAGACCTTATATGTGTACGTGCCTGCGTGCAGTTTTTATTTGTCTCATATATATGTATTAGTCATTTATCACAATATTTTTATAATCTTAGACTGGGATTTATCATATTTAAGGCCACACGAAACTATTCCTCCCAAATGTATATGAAGAGAACATGTGTAAGAGATTGGGGCTGATGGCTGTCTTCCTCTAAAGCCTTGAATGTTTTAACGCCAGTGATTACAACAATCACCCAACTGACATCGGTCAACTTAACAAACATTTGTGTGCAAATGCTTATGTGTTTTTGAGTATTTTTATAACAATAATGATGTGTTGAATGGCAAATAAATGTAACATTTTATATAAACTAATCTAGAATGTATAAACAATGAACTAGTCTTTGACTCACACATGTAGAGATACCCGGTGTCTGTAAAGAACTGATTGATGAAGGACCAGCGAACACAATCTTTACTATTCCATGGCTGTTTTCTTTTCGCAAACAAGAATATTTATGACGATAATCAATCACACACACTATATAAGGCGAGGTCTCTACAGCGTCGGTTTATCCACACCACAACAGTCTAACAGAATCATTGTTCCTCAGACAGCCGAATTGGTGAGTGTTTCCATTACCCTCGTTATTCACCGTTCCTACTGGCCTAGCCTTTCATGCTTTTATGTATCCTATAATCTCTTAACAACATGTATAGGTTCCTGTTCTGATTACCTGCCAATCCAAACGTTACCGCTGAGGTTTGTTTACGACGCATTGAAAAGAATATGCAGTCAAGAAGAATCTTCTACCGTTATCATTCTTACCTTGCCCTTTATACCACACCAGGACATCATACAAGCAATAGGCATCCGATGACACAAAGTGCCACCATGTGGATGAGGAAACCACGTTCAGCTATTAAGTCATATTTATAGTCGGGCGATATTGCGGTCACTGGCAAGAGATAGGGTGGGGATTCAAATAACGAAAATTTGCATCCCACAAGGGGACGACGAATGTAATAATATATGTCTTACTTTACCGTACTTTCTACAAATCGTCTAGTTATGTTCATTTCCTATAGTTTACAAAAACATTATGCCTACCACTTTCTGATACGCGTTTCACATTGTCTTCCTGAATAATTTGTACGTATGTTTAGTACTGCTGGAAGTCAATGGAACATGAAACATTCCGTGCATAATTTTGCTAATTTATTAATTCCCCGTGATTCTTCGATATTTATAAATTGATTATTTGTAGGAAATTATGCTCCAAACCTTCAACAACAACAGTTAGTTTTCTCTTTCTTCGTTCATCCACTGCGGTTTGTCTATTTACATCATAGAATAGCAGCTATGGGTGCTCCGTAAGTCTCCATGGTCACACTTTTTAAATAACTGTTAGTTGGTTAGTTAGTTAAACAACTGTGTACGTGGTCATGAGAGTTGTGTAGAACGTTACGTGCTAGTTGGTTAGTTAGTTAAACAACTGTGTACGTGGTCATGAGAGTTGTGTAGAACGTTACGTGCTAGTTGGTTAGTTAGTTAAACAACTGTGTACGTGGTCATGAGAGTTGTATAGAACGTTACGTGCTAGTTGGTTAGTTAGTTAAACAACTGTGTACGTGGTCATGAGAGTTGTGTAGAACGTTACGTACTAGTGGGTTACGAATATTCGGTCATTGTGGTCGGACGTATTAACATTCTACACATTTGCACCTTTCTTCTGACCTCTTCTTAAAGACCATTCCGTGTGGCTATCCACAACCTTCTGCCTCGTATGATTACAATCAATTCATGATTTTAAACTGTCCAACATCCTCTCTCTTGGTCTTCTTCTGCCTCTCTAATAGACGTATTCAACAGTCTCCAAGTTTTCCTTTATTTTTCCTTCTCATGAAACATCAAAAAATGTAGATAGTCGCTTTTTGATATGGGCAATCAGTTCTCTGTGTGAGTTAATTTCTTTCAAATCTTCGTAATTTGTTTTAACTATCCTGGGTTTTTTAGCTGACATGTCCGGCTTATTCAGGCATGTATTGTAAAGGCTAGTCCTCCTGGTTACATGTTCATTTCAGTCTTTACAGATCAGCTCTGAATAACTTGCAACCATCTGTCGCTTTAAATTACCGATTGCTGAGGCGGCGAGCTATAATCCCACGATCTAGCAAGTTCAATTTTCAGGGTTAGTTGGGTTTAAATTCGACAGGCAAGATATTCAAGACGCAATTGCGGGTTCTGATTTTCTATGACACTATCTCTGTCGGCTTAAGTAATTGTCACTTTAGAACAATGCATTTGCGCGGCGGGGCATTTGTTTGGCACTGCCACCCCTTCACATAAAAAACAATGTTGGGGCATTGCCTTCAGCCAGTAGGAGCTGTAGAAAAGTATGAGGATGTTAAGTATACCACCACCTGCAGTGTTCAGTGTGTTATGCTTCTTGATGTTATCAGCAACTATACATTCTTATGAATGCTCACTTCTCCTATAACACAATCATACCACGACATTATTGGTGAATTTGCAAGATGCGTTGGATAACTGATCTTGACTTTAAAGATGACAGTCCTGCTTCACCTAGCTTTACATCTTGTCCATGTAAGAGGGTTAGAGCCAGAGGTTACAAAAGATGAATGTGCCGTCTCCACAATGAATGTTGGCTACAGTAGACTTTCTGTCTGTGTATGTATTAAATAGCGAGGTAATAATCTCTTCTACTGAGCGGCTTACCTAACTTAGTTTTTTTTTTTTTTTTTTTTTTTTTTTTAAACCCAGAAAAACTTTTTTTGAAAAAAATAAATAAATAAAACAAGTACTGTAGGAATTGAACCTAAGTAAGTAAGCATAACGACATTGTTAACATGTTTAATATCTAAGCCACAGAGCCACTCATTTTGGGATACTCTGTGGCGTATGCGAGTGGCATAAGGAAGCCTCACGGACCGCATTTTTGGGGAGAATTTCGACAGCATAACCTTTGTTAAACCACTGCTATCTCCCCGTGGGCGTTATGGGGCCCTATAGTGGGGAAAAAAAGAATAGACCCACTGCCTCCCTATAAGCATGTCCTAAGAGTATACTAATTATGAGCTTCCTTTGAAGTCGGAGTGCATCTGTCTGAGAGGCAAGGAACCAAAAGTCTGCATTCAAGTGAATCAGATCTGTAAAACTGATGCACATGCAACACTCAGATTTAGAAGCAGAACTGCAATCTAGAAGTGGACGAACAACCAGAACTTTCCGCCAGAGTGTACAGCTGGTGAACGCGAAGAAGAAGAAGAAGAAGACCACTGCTATCAAATAAATAGTGTAAAAATCAATTACATAGCCCGAAGGAGCAATGCAACAGCTCCTGATTTATTACAGTTTTGTTTAGGTCAGATCCGCTTTATTATTTTTACTGCACGAAGAGATTGGTGCCTTACTATGGATAGTCTTGGATATATACTTGATACAGACTCTGGGTACGGAGATGGTATCTTTTAAGAGACCGGACCCTAAGTCAGCATGGAAGTCATACCGTATCTGTAGAGCCGCAATAAAAGGGAATGTTTTTGTTATTATGCAACCAATTGAAGACTTTTACACTAGTCATTTTTTTTTTCTGTCCATATGTGTTTGCTGGCAGTCTGTTAAATTACTATTCTTTAGAAAGGAGAAAAAACGCCGAGTGTGGAGATATAGCCAGTTCTACAAAAATGTAAGTGTGTGGGTCGTGTGTCTTCAGCCCACTATGCACGGTAGCGAATCCTGGACTCCTCAAGAAAAGAGACCCGACACTCTCCACCTGCGTTCTATGAGGCCTATCCTATATATATATATATATATATATCATGGCGAGACTTTGTCTCCAACAAATGTGTACTCACTAGAACACAAATACCATCAATGTAGTATCTACTCAAGCAAAGGCGTCTGCGCTGGCTGGGACATGTCTGCGGCGTGGAAGATGGCAGTATTCCAATGGACCACCTGTATAGTGAACTGAAAATAGGGAAAAGACCTACAGGAAGGAAAACTAGGTAAGAAGGACATATGCAAACGTGACCTGACAAATACCAACATATGCACAGAGACTTAGGAAAAATCAGCTACAGATCGACTACTTTAGCGAAAGTGAAAGAGGGTTTTTCGCTGTTTGAAAGAAAGGAAACGCAGCCAGCTATAAAGAGGAGACGCCAGACAAAAAAATTAGCCTCACGGCGTGGGAATATTTTTCTTCTGTGTATCCTGTGTGGCAGCAACTGCTACTCCAGCATGGGAGTTTATAGTCAGAGCAGATGCTGTTCCCAATCCATCGACATAGCCCCATAGTGCCTTAGGACTGACGGATGTCATTATGTTTTTGTTTTGTTTTTTATGACATCCTTTTAAATGACTTAGCGTATTACTAGCCTAGAGCGTCAGACAAACTCTGTAGTCTCGACCACCTGCCTTTAATATCCGATAACTGTGTGTCTGCGAACAAATAACATGGTCAAATCAAAAAGAGAAACACGAGGAAATAACCACACACGCACTGAAATAGGAAACAACTTGACTGAGGAAACTAGGATGTCCAACATAAATCCTGAGACAAAAGTTCTTGAGAGAAGGCAAGTTCGCTGGACTGGATTTCATCCACGATGTAGAGAGGACTGCGTATAATAGAAGGTATAGGGGCCTGTTCTGAAATCCCTATGTGACACACACCACGTAACAGAAGATGATGAAAGAATATGCTCATGATTGCTACAAATACCCCGGAGATAGTACATACCATGAGATTTCCCTACTCTAACCATTTGTTACCTTTTATTCATTTCTATCTCTACATGTGCATATTATCTAGTTTTTATGTTGTTCATCAGGAAACCACGATGAGGAAAGTTGTAACCATCGTTGTCTATCTGCTGATAGCTGTATTGGGCGTCTCGTGTAAGTAAATCTTCTGGTGCTTGTTTCAAATTTCACACGTTGATATATTTCTGACACTGTTATAAAGTCTCTGGATTGAAACCTTGTTAAGATGATAATTAGTTTTTCTATCGGGGCAAACACTAATGTCTGTACATACAGTCCGTCGCGACTGTCACAGTCGTATTGCCCTAAATCTTCAGGCGCAGACCTCATATCATACACAACCCTAAGAAGTTTTGTAAATTGGGAAGTAAAGACAGATGAGGAAAATGCTGCGATCTATGAGGAAAAGACGACACATTATCGTAGTCAGTGGCCATCTGTAAAAGGAATTAGGACCTGAGATCTTATCTGCATTTTCCACTGATGATCTGAAGTTACTGTAGTGTTACTGCACACTCCGTTCTCGTTCAGGATTTTAGAGGGGATTGTGAGTTATACAACACATTTCCAATGACAAGGGTAAGCAGGTACTCGGACGGCTGAGACTGCCCCACTCCAGATTCGCGACAACCAAGTAATTAAATGGGTGGATGCTGAGGGGAGAGGGGATCTCAAAACTCTCCAATCCAAGACTTACAATGTTTTTTAAAAGAAAAAAGGGAAAATAATCATAACACGAATACTAATCCTGTGCTGAAAAGTTGAATAATACAATAATTTAGAAATAATATGAAATGAACAGACACATACTTTTAACAATAGTTTATTTGTTTAGATAAACAGGGTCAGGTAGCCTCTAAGCTGGACAATAATTTGACTACGAGCAAAGCACGCCCATTAGGCACACAAAGATTGTATTGTTGTCCATTGAACTAGAGTAACTGAATTCACGTCTCTTATAGAATTGGTAAATTCCTTAATAGATTCCAAAGCTCTGATTATATACTTAGGGAAAGTCACCCACTGCCTATTAACAAATATGACGTTAAAGCGACTAATTAGGAGTTTGATTAATTCGGAGGCGTTTGCTGCAAAGTCTGGAAGTCATAGGAAGATGTCCCCAATGTGGGTTCACAGGTTTTATTTTGAAGGATGAATTGAAAGACTGCCCTTTAACAAGCGACTAATGTGGCGACTAATTAGGGGTGTTTTCTTCAAATTCATCTGTGAACGAGAGAATATATGTGAAAGAGTGTATGAGTGAGTTCTATGATAAAGTGTATTGTGTGCACATGAGTGTGAGAGAGCTTGAAAGAAATAAAGAAAGAAGGAAAGATAGACATTGATTTTGACTGAGAATGATTTTTGTATTGAATGGAGGGGTGAACGCCGTGGGAAAAGTGAAGGAGGGAGTGGGAATGAGAGAGGAAGCGACAAAAATAAATGTGGACAATAGTAGTGAGAATTTTTAGAAACCCACCAAAGGTAGGGAATGCTAGTTAAATGTATTTTTTTTTAAAGTGGGCATATTGATGATCATGTAGGTGGCAAAGTCAAGTAAGACGAAGAAATGTCTGTACACCTGCTTGCGTGCAAGCGTACCTGTATTTACCACTCCAGCTGTTCAGTATCAGTTAAGTGGATTTATTCTTGTTTTCGCATGAAATGATGTTTCCTATAATTGCCTATGCTTTTTTTTTTCTTGTTCCCGTGACAGTATCAGTTAAATATAGCTTTTACTGAACACTTTATTTCATTGTCTTTTTTTGTATACTTTCTTGTTCTTGTTTTGTTCCATTATTTGTGAGTTATGTTCCAGGCACTCCTGCGTGGACTTTGTTGCCCTATTGGGAGCGGGGGTGGGGAGGGGGGGGGGGGTAAATAATAGAATCAATGCTCTAAAAAGCAATTCGTATGAGTTGGTAATTATGGAATTAACGAGAAGTAAAGTAAAAAATAGCAGTCTGCCTGACGCCAGTGGCGACCTAGTAACAGTTCCTTTTTTTTTTTTTTTTTTTTTGGGGGGGGGGGGGGGGGGGGGCAAATCCACTCAATGAGGATTCGAACCGAGCACCTTTAGGTCGTCATATGAGCGTCTAACCACAGCGGTACTGTTCTATCTTCTATATGTATGCGACTAACAATACGATTATTATGTTCTGTGAAGATGGTCCTTAGTCGTTTCTTAGAAGATTTGTTTCATGTTACAGATCCCGTGGAATCATGTTGTGTATAAGTCACGTTGAGTATGGACCACGCGGAGTACGGATCATGTTGTATACAAATCACGTTGAGTATACATCACGCTGAGTACGGATCACGCTGAGTACAGATCACACGTTGTGACGGATCATGTTGTGTAGGGATCACGTTGTAAAACATTTGATATTGTAATCAATGTTTTCTTCCCCCGCTATAGAAGAATGGTTTTGCTGGCAGGGAAACAGAGCTAGCAAAAGATGGATGGAGAGAGAACCAAAAGTGACATGGGAAGTGGGAAGAATGCGAAAGGAGAGAGCAAGATGACAGAGATGAGCCAGGAAAACAATAGACAGTGGGAGAGATAGGATGTAAATCATTTTCATGTGACGTCTGAAAATAACATCGCAATTGGGGGATCATAAAGATAACTCTTTTAACTCTTTCAGTCCAAAAATGTCGCTTCCTTACTTACATTTGCACACACAAATGTGAACGTTCACGTGGAAATCCTTGATCTTAAAGCGTTAAACAAATACAATGACGTGCCAGAAAGAGTTAAAGTGAAATCTAGGTTTTTTTTTTTAAAGTATCCAGAAACCATGAGTTGTAAACCCTTAGGCTCGGTACTATGAATATCGCAACCCTTCGGCTTTGATTTCACTAGGTACCGTCAATCAGGGAGAAATGTGGCTTTTCTGCCTACCCCCTGGGAGTAAACACGGACCACAAGGAGTTCGTCACCCGACCGCTGCAAAAGACGTGTTTAACCAACTACGCTACAGAGCCGGGCAAATCTAGGGTCTAACTGTTGCAGCCGAGCCTAGGAGCTTTTGCCATTTGAGGTCCTAGAATGAGTTGTTTGTGTCGACAAACGCTGAAATGGCAATATGTTAGTTTCCCAAACACATGTTTGCCATGCAAATTAGTGGGAAAATATACACAAGTAGTGAGAAAGTGAGAGATAGGCGGAGGGAGGACGGGGGTGATATATGTAAACATAAGTTGTCACGACATTTGGACAACAGTGAAAGCGTTGGAGCCAGTTATAATTGCTTTTTTCATAACTCAACAGAATAATGTGAATAATGATCTCCAATCAATTTGTTAAATTATGATTATTTATGATTATTTTTAAACTACAGATGGAGGTAAGTATCAAGTTATTAAGCATCCATATTTCCTACTGATTATGCACAATCCGATTTAATCTAATGTATGTACAGAATAAAATAGCCAGGAGGTTGTTACTTTGTCATGGCTGTTCATCAACCAAGACATAACAGTGTGTCTATTATGGAAGACACACTGGCTACATAAATCCTTAAGTCAACTTCGCTACTGAATGGGTACCCTATAGGATTAATTAAACCTAACTGCAGCTCACCTAACAATACGCCGAAAGAAATTACAATGTCCAATCTACGAGTATTCACCCAACTGACCTCTGGGGGTGATGATGTTACGCAGCGTCTCTCCAGAACCGATTAAAAACAGCTGTTGGCCAAACAATGTTTGCCGCCATTCCAGTAGTGAGGTACAAGACCACTCCTATCCCTACCCCACCTTTTAAAAAGCTCGTGTCTCCGTTGACCAAATCCAATTGTATTTATCAATTTATATGTAAGTGCCAGTTGACCTACATCGGTCGAACACAAAAAAACAACTGGTAAAAAAAGTGGCATAACACATACCCAAATGGCTAAATGCATGGTTTTATGCACTGTCCAGTGTTCTTTAAGGGTTTCGAAACCAGTCAAGAGCAAAGGACCCACTTCTTCTACGTCATTAATTTGAACTTCCGGTGACAACGCGATGCATCGAAAGAAACCAATCGCATTTGAGTTGGATTTACTAAATTGTTTTTATTTGGGGTGTGGGAAAGGGGAAAGGGGGTTTGCTTTATTTTATATTGATGTAACTCTGTAATAACGCACCTAATTTAATAAAACTAGGAATACCCATACTGCCTTTCATATAAGTATTTTTTGTGTGTCTATGTCAGTTCCTACATCTATATCTACATTGTTGCGTAAATAGGTGTAGCTTTCCACTTCTTGGAATGAGATATCACAAAGCGATTGGAGGTTTGAGGCTTGACTAACGGATCAACATCATGGAACACTGGTAGTAACTATTAAGTGCTCCTTTATTCTTCTAACTCAAGTCTGAGTCCAAAGAAGCTTAGAACAGTGCACAGACTATGTAGCCCCGGCGAGGATCCAGAAATACTTTGGGTAGATTTTAAACTCAAAATGTTGTCCTGGCAGCGCCGTTGGTCTACTCATTTCGAATTCCAACTGCCAGCGGATTTTTCCACTTGTGCAACAATACAAACAGGAGTGCATTCTCTCTACCAAGAGAACAATGGGGATTACTAAAAGTCAAAATCCACGTCAAAAAAAAAAAAAAAAAATCCCAGCCCTTACCGAGGATTGACCCCGGTACCTCCAGCACCTTGTCTCGAGAAGCAGCTCCCTAGATATCACCAACAGAGACTGGATTACTGCTTGTCTACTTACCTCTCATTGTATGGATTGTTACACGTATCATCTCTCGTCTTTTAATATTAATTTATCTTGCATCCGATTTAATACATGAAATTTTAGAGAAATAGATTTAGTAAAGACTAAATACTTCAGATGTTTTGCAAACTCAACTTAATCATATATTGGTTATATCGTGTTTTTCTTTATAGCGAATGCACATTGTTAATCGCTAAATATTTCATTATTAATATATTTAATCGTATGACTCATTTTTGCAATAATAAAGTGCCTTTTCTGTTGGCAGATCGATAAATATGAACTTTTATAGGTGATGGTAAATTTGATAGCCATAATGAGTCTGTTTTACCCTTGAGCATTTAAAATCTACCAATGCTACATCCCAGTCGTGTCAACCCTATGTACCTATGTCTCCTAATGTAATGCAAAATACCCACATCTTCTTCACACAGTATTATTGTGTGGGCATTGGTAAAGACAGACTTTTTTTTTGTTCCCAAAGGGCCTTGACCCCATCTACCTTATCATGTATCAATTCACCACCCTGTGGTGCAGATCCAGCCAATCTCTGTCTACCTGTGTGTTCCCAAAAACCCACAAGGAAAGTAAAACAAAGAATAATGCTGACAATGTGGTGCATAGTTCATATATATATTGGTGTGTGTGTGTGTGTGTGTGTGTGTGTGTGCGTGTATATATAAATATATATATATTTATATAGTAACTTATTTTTCTACAGACAGTGAAGGAGTTAGGGCTACTAAATATTTTTTTTCCTAAAAAAAAAGTTTGTGTGAATAATGATCAGTAATAAAGGTTTATCAGTTTTTTTTCTAAGTAGATGTCTGGAAGTATTAGTTTATAAAATACTCGTCTTTCCCATTATCTGTGCAGAATATGTTGCTTCTTCGTGATTGGAACAGCCAAAATGTGTTTTAATAATATGCGGAACATGAATGTGTGCATATTTTTCGGTGTGTGTGTGTGTGTGTGTGTGTGTGTGTGTGTGTGTGTTTAAATATACAAGGTCCGACAATTAAATAATGAGACTAATTCCATACAAATTGAAATAATCAACAATTGAGGATATAACCTGTATTTTATTCAAAGTAAGCCCCTTTTGCATTGATACAGTAATTGGTACAATCTAACAAACACTGAAACAACCTCCGTAGTTCTTCCTTTGTTATGGCCCTAAAAGTCGCTGTTACGGCCCTTTTGATGTCATCAATATTGTTAAAGAAGCGTCCTTTCAATCGTGACTCTAATTACAATTAAACTACCAGGAAAGACTGGTGACGATCGGGAAAGACCTGTTGACACCTATAGAAAGACTGGCCCTCCGGTATCGCCGGGAGGATAAACTGACATCTGGAGACAGATGTCGACTGTGGACCGGGTTGATCACCCCTAACACAGTATAATACCTCCGATTTCGCAAACCAATATAGAAAGATGCCCCCAGGGCCCTTCGAAAGAGGGGGAGAATGAAGGGCCCAATCAAATTGATACAAACGGTGTCGACAATGCTAGCCCCCGGACTCCGATTTTTGCCCAACGTCCGGGCTGGCTCTGTACATGTGTAAAGAGCTTCACGGGGTTGCATGGTTTGAGAACGCATGCTGGAAGGATGAAATGCGAGGGTGCTCCACGCAGTAAACGCCGTCGCAAAACTACAACTCCTGTGGTAGTTTCTGTGTCGTTAGGGAACGACGGGCAGGGTGAACCCCACGCCCGGAGAGGCCCACGAAGCTGACTGCGGAGGCGCACTTTTAATGATTCCTGAGGAAGTGCGTTCCAAAATCAGGTTTCCACCTGCGAGCGACAAGGTATCGTGGTGCAAGTTAGAGAGTACATTATGTGAGATACTTAATCATGGTTTAAACAAGAAGTCGTTAGGCGACAAGCTTACACAGTTTGGTGATGTAATATATGAACACTGCTCATTGAGTTCGGGACAGTGGAAAAGGCACCGCCGGGTGCCAAGCAGAATACTAACAGGAGACAGAGGGACATTCTGAATTGTCGGGCAGACAAAAATGCCCCCAGAAAAAGGTTCAAAGCCGCTACAGGCAGCAAACGGGAGGGGCTGCATGATGTCCGGTTGCATTTAAAGAACAGGCACATGGCCCTCTGTCGCGCTGAGCGTTTCTGTAACAACATGAGAAGACCCAAAAGGGAGCGAGATAAATTCTTTAGGGACCCTTTCCAGTTTGCCCAAGGTCTATTCGAGCAACCAACGTCTGGGACTCTGGTTGTCAGTAAAAAGGAGCCTGAGTTACATTTACGCAAGATGTACTCTGACAAAAAGAGGAATGAGCCTCTCGATAACAATCCAGATATTCCTTAGCGGCCTCATGCAGCCTGAGTTGCCGAAGGTACCATTTAAAGAGGTACCTCCCCTTTGGTCTGAGGTTGAAGAAATTGTGAAAAGAGCCAGTGGCAAATCTGTTCCAGGTCCGAATGGTGTTCCGTACGTTCTCTACATGCATTGTCCGAAAATCCTACGTATGCTTCACGGCTTGTTGAGACAAGCGTGAAGCCGAAAACACATATGTCCAGAGTGGCAAAGGGCTAACGGGGTCTATATTCCCAAAGAGCAGGACTCGAAGAGTCTTTCACAATTCAGGCCCATCTCGCTGTTGAATATTGAGGGGAAAATATTTTTCTCGTTCGTGGCTCGCCGGCTCACACAGTATCTGATGGCGAACAAGTACATCGATACGAGTGTTCAAAAGGGTGGTATCCCGGGCGTTCCTAGGTGACTTGAACACGCGACCATGATTTGGGAGTCTATTCAGAGAGCCACGCGTGAAAGAACCCAATTGCACGTAAAAAGGTTGGACCTAGCCGACGCCTACAGGGCAGTTCCCTATAGGCTTGTGTGGCGGGCCCTTCGCATGTTTCACGTACCGGCACAGATCAACCAAATGATCGAGCAATATTTCTCTAAGTTCGCTTTGCGCTTCTCTACCTCGACGTTAACCACGATGTGGACTGAGCTAAAAATTGGGATAGCTATGGGGTGTACAATCTCATCTATTCTGTTCCTCATGGCCATGCAGATCATGTTAGACGGACAGGATTTTCTAATAGGGGATCACTGGATACCTCCACTACGTGCCTTTATGGATGACACGACTATTATCACGGGCAGCGAGGAGTCTGCCCGCTCGATCCTGAAAAGTTTGGACGCGGTGGTCCATTGGAGCGGTATGCAATTCAAACCGCAGAAGTCGAGGAGTCTGTCAATCCTTAAGGGTCGGGTGGCGGCCACCAGTTTTACGGTGGCCAGGAATAAGATCCCCACGGTTCTGGAGGAACCGGTGAAGAGCCTTGGTCGCTTTTACAATTCAAAGTTATCTGATAGAGCGGAGGTCCGGCGAATACACGATTTACTGGCTACAGGCCTGCTCGCGATCGAGCGGTGCAGGCTGATTGGGATGTTCAAGGTCTTGTGTCTCCAATTCTTGTTGATTCCAAAGCACCCCTGGCCGCTGTTAGTCTACGAAGTGACGATGACTGCTGTGGAGACGATGGAGGAAAAAATCAACACAGCCTTAAGAAAGTGGATTGGTGCACCACCTTGTCTGACCGACGTGGCTCTGTATTGTAAACAGGCTAAGCTGGTACTCCCGTTCAAATCTATAACCGAAGAGTTTAAAGTCGGCAAGGTAAAACTCGCCATGCTCTTGCCCAAGTCTTTAGACCCAAATGTCATCGCTGTCCAGCCCGCTCTCAAGACTGGTCAGAAGTGGACAGTCCTTGATGCGATCGAGTCTGCCCAGAATGCACTAAAATTGAAGGACATATTGGGATACACTCAAACCGACCGTCGAGGCCTAGGTCACAGAAAGGTCAATTGGTGGTCCAAAGCCACAGCCAAAGAACGCCGAGACATGGTAATACAACAGGTTAGGGACAACGAAAACGAGGTTCGGGTCCAGAAGGTGACCCAGCAATCGCAGCAGGGCCACTGGGTCAACCTAGAGAGCGCATTGCCAAGAGTTATCACGTGGGGTGAGATCTGGCTAATGACCTTGCTGCGACTGAGCTTTATCGTTCGTTCGGCGTACGATGTATTACTGTGCGGTGTTAACATGGTTAAATGGTCTGCGACTAACGATCCGACTTGCCCGTTGTGCAGAGCGAAGCAGACGCTAGAACACGTTCAGTCCGCATGCAGGAAAGTCCTAGGTCAAGACCGATACACCTGGCGACACAACAATGTGCTAAAAGAGTTGGCAGCTGTTGTTGACCAGGCTAGGATGAGGGCTGACGCCAGAGCCAGTCCTACCGTCGTCCCCATACGTTTCCTCAAGGCTGTGCAAATTCAAAAAGGTAGAATCAACAAAAACGCATTTGCTCCATCTATGCTAGACTATGCAAGGGACTGGTTACTGGCGCTTGATCTGCCTGGCCATGAAAGGTACCCTGAGTCAATCCGAAAGACTGGCCTGCGACCTGACATAGTTCTCCACTCTGCGGAGAAACGGCAGCTCATCCTGATTGAGCTGACCGTCCCGTATGGGTCGCGAATGGACGAAAGTCATATGTATGAGCTCGAGAAATACAGTGACTTAGCAGCCGATCTGAGGAGAGACGAGTCTTTGCCGTCGAAGTGGGAGCGAGAGGCCTCGTTTCCACTTCACTCTACAGTGTGGTTAAAGAACTAGGATTGCGCGGTAATGAACGCAAGCGGACACTTAAACAGCTGGGCGAGGTTGCTGAGAGGGCCTCGAGCTGGCTCTGGACACAAAGAAACAACGTAGGGGACGGGCCTCGGTGAGCTGGTCCTGGTGTCTAGTTGAAAAGAGTTTTTCATCCCTTGAAAGTCCATCGTGTCCGAATTGTCTGCCAATGTTCCTCTGCCACCTGCTAACAAAAGTCCAGCATGTGTCCGGTATACCAATCGTAAGCTTGTCGCTCGGTCGTCCAGGTATGCAGACTGCTCTAATTATGCTACCGTGACGACTTCTTATCTCACAGTACTTTCTGCAAAATCACCAAATCGTATTGTCCCTATCCGAACAACATCTGATAATTTCGTGCAGCAGGGAAACAAACCCTGAGCTGCGGTGGGCCCACTGTCTGAAAACGTCTAGGAGCTCATGGGCCGAAACGTTTGTTGAGGAGAGATTACTTCTACTGACAATTTGTAGATCCCTGCTGTACATGCTCCCCTGTGGAGTTTCTTCTTACTTATTGGGAAAATAAAATAATCACAGGGTGACAAATTTGGGTAATAGGGTGGACGGTTAAGAAAACACATTTGTTTTGGGGCCAACAATTCTTGTTTTAATGTTTCTTGGGTACTCAAACCGCTGATGTTTTTACCCATCAGACAACGAATGTGGTAAAAACCCACAGGCAACTTTTTCTGCTTGCTAAAATCTTGACTAAAATGTTATAAATGATTTCTCTATTAACACTAGATTAGCCTGCTATCATCCTCACAGTGAAACAGTGATCTTCTTGTATCTGTTCTCTGACTATTGCAATGAGTTCATCATTACGAACATACATTTGGCGTACAGGTCTAGGTGCATTAGTAATAATTTCTACATCACGCCCCGAAAAACAGGATTGCACAGAGTGATACTCACCAGCGTGTGCCATTAATGGATTGCCGGTGAAAGAGGGTCGGTGGTGGAGGAATCTATATATATATATATATATATATATATATATATATATATATATATATATATATATATATATATATATACGTATATATATATATATATATATATATATATATATATATATATATATATATATATATATATATAAATCAATGTTTGTGTGTTTGTTTGCCCCTATAGACTCGGAAACTACTGAACCGATTTAGCTGAAATTTTCAGGACATGTTTGTGTTGATACCGGATATTGAACCATCATGGTTTGAAATTCAACCTGTCACTGTTAGAGATAGGTGACCACAATTTAAGCCAAAATATTCGAAACTAATATTTATAATTTTAGTGATTTCTAATTATAGCCACGTTAGTAATTGCGCATGCGCCGTGCAGCCAACACCTCCTCCATTACATAGATTAGGTCGTGGTACAGCAAACAAGACTATATCTATATCTGTGCAGGCAGTGATTGCCACAATAACTATATTAGACACGATTTCTATTTTCTGTTTTTTTTTTTTTTCAAACATCCTTCGATGAGTTGGAAAGTAGCCGATGGATTGGTAGGGAAAAAGAGGGGGGGGGGATTGACTGCAACATTAACCGTGTTAGACACGTGCGATTTCATTTGTTGTGCCGTTTCATTAATATATTTGGAATATCTGTCAATGAGAAAACAATTGCCTGCTGTTTTGAGTTGTGTTATAATCGGGACACTGCAGTAGGGACACATCTAAAATAGTTATGTTCTCTTTTCGTTATTCCGATCGAGTGGTTGCTTGGCCGAATGGTTAGAACACTCGGCTCTTAAGAGGAAGACCAGGGTTCAAATTCGCAGTATTTTTTTTATTTTTTTTTACTTAGGGCTAAAATAAAATCCTCACCTGCACTGTCGTGGCGACAGCACTAGCCATATGGCCCTTAATGATATATATTTAAAAAAAAAAAAAACAACTACAGGTTTGTGGGTAAACCAGTTGATAATTAACTTTGACCATTTCACATACTTATGATTTCATTTTAAACTTTTCGATTGCATGGTTACGCTGAAATTTCATAGCTTTCCATTTATTTTCATTTAGATTTAATTATTTCATCTGCGTTGGAATTTTAAGCTGTGCTGTTTACCATAACGTTCATTTCCTAATTCTGGTGTATTTTTCCTGTTTCAATTGCTTTTCAATTGGTTTTTTTTTCCTTCTTTCGACGAGGGAAAGAGTAGTCGGTGAATTTGGGGGGTGGGGGGGGGGGGGTTGGGGGGAGGCAAACTGATTACTGAGAGAGCTTTAAGGCACAGTAACTGCTTTACCCACTCAAAGTAGCCGCAGCAGTAGTAGTTGTGGTTGGGCGGTTACACCGTAGTGCTCTCATGTGAAGACCGCCGGTAAGGTTATGACATTCTTCTGTCGGGGAGCGAAATCATACATCCTAACCTGACCAGTCCGTGGCGACATCACTAGCCATGCGGCGCCAAATCTTATGGCTCACGACTCCCTGTCTACTCCGATGATAAAACAGATAGCAGTGACATTATTTTAGCTACTGTGTTGGTGGTCGTGGTAGTAGTTGTACTGGTACTTGAAGGATGATGCGGTAAATATAACATTAGCCCCATTCACTACCTATTACAATTCCTGCTCCCAATTTAGCCCGGATGGACAGGGATGTCAATGTCAGTTACAACAAAAAGAATATAGCCAGGTGATGACTTTTCAATCCTTCGAAGAGGGAGAGAGCAGTAGTCGGTGGAAGAGGGGAGGGGTGAGGGTAATGACTGAAATTTAAGAGAACTTGAAGAGCTTTACACATGATTTTTAAGTTCTCATTACTTACTTAAATTGTTTATATTTTACTAACGCTACCTTCGCTATTCTAATTTTTGTACGACTTACTTTGTTATTTACAAGTACAGTAGTAGCTTTACTTACGTCTCCTATAAAAATACAAACAGCTTTAGCATGTGATAACCAAATAACTATCTCTATATCTGAGCAGACACAGATTGTATTAGACACGTGCGATTTCTATTTTCTTTCATTTCTATTTAGCCAAACTATGCCACAGCAACGCCGGGTACAGCTAGTTGTTCAATAAAATTGCATCCTCATGTGACATTATAATAGCAACACATGGGTCTGTAGTGAGCATTCAGAAGAATAGGCAATGTTTTATTACAATGTCTTTAAACAGAGAGCCTCGCGTACATCATCCCTATATCCAGTATAAGAATAGAGGTGGAGGCAGTAACGACAGCTTTCCGCCGATGACTTTAGA
>CAJHNH020002835.1:137500-150000 GCA_905116865.2 Candidula unifasciata
GAAGCGAATACGGAGCGAATATTCGGTACAGCCCTAATGTATATATAGAAACACACATACACCCAAGCACGCAGATAAACACACACACAGTCCAATGATGATCTATTTAAAAATAGTTTACTATTTGTTAAACAAATTGGTCTAGAATATAAGAGATGGTAATTAATAAACCTTCAACTAAATTTACCATACTGACAGATTCATTATCCTCAGTGCAGACGTTAAAAACACATAAAACTAGCAGTAGACCAGATATTAAAGAAACAATCCTAAATCTAACAACCCAGCTCAAGAATAGAGGATGCCAAGTCACCATCACATGGGTACCAGCACACAGAGGTGTAATAGGCAATGAAAAAGCTGACACAGCAGCCAAAAAAGGGAGCAAAATGTGATGTTTTAGTAGATGTAGGTCTCGGAAAAACTGAAAAGACTAGCATAATCAAATGACATATAATTAAAATGTGGAAACTACAATGGCAAGGGAGCAATAAAGGCAGAGATGCCTACAACAACCTTAAAGAGCCTAGCCTTAACACACAGGTACGGGACAAACTGAAAATCCCAGCTAACAAACCACTATGGAGAGCTAGGTTAGGGTGGCATCCAGAGAAATTTACATCTCCACTATGTCTGGAGTGCTTTCAAGATAATACAATAGAGCATTATATAATAAACTGCACTAAATATAAATTGGAGAGAAAACCCATTGAGGAGTATTTTCTAAAACGCAAACAACAAATTATTGCAAACAAATGTTTAAAGGTAGATAGCAATAGAGACATCCAAAAACTGGTTATACAGTTTCTTATTAAAACAACCCAAAACTAAAAAGACCAGATTTAGGATCTACTCAGTACAACTGATCAGGAACTGAGCAGATGGTAACTCTGGACTCCCTAGCGTCAGAGAGGTAGTGTAAGTATGATGAGTGCATAGATGTGAACATGGATACATACACAAGGATGAGTGCGTGTAGTATGAGTGCATTTATGTATATGATGGATACATAAGACACAGTGTATGTAGGCGGATGGTAAGGGATCACGTATGGATAGGACAGTGGGGATATAGCTGTGCGAAAGGTACAGATGAATGGGTACATGGATATACAAATGTATTACTGTATGCATGTAAATGTGGGTATGAGTATGCATGTGTGTATATATATGGGAGCGTGTACATTTATATATTTGAGTGCACTCAAAGAACCCATAAATTGTGTTGCTGCATGTATGTTAATTAATTAGAACAAATGGAATGAGGTGTGTACGCTACAAGAACGTCACCATCCACCAAAACATGATAAGACAGTACCCTACAGGTCACATACAAGTAACGAGACATAAATTAAAAGTGATACGACCAGACGAAATTACAGACATAGCGACACAAAACGCACAAGACATGGAAGAGTGAATGTCACTACGTGTGGATCTACTCGTTTTTTTTTTCATCAATGTAAGTACAGGCATTGGTAAACGCATATGAAAGAGTTTGCGTGTGTACGTAATGTCAATTAGGTATGCATACACGGATAAGTATGAAAGGACGTACAAATATGTAGTGTTGTCTGCGTGTATGAGTACTCGAGTGCAAGTACGCATACACCTAGTTGGGTGCGTCCATGTACTCCGGGGATTCCTACACAAAACCATCCCATTCCACAGCATGCATACAACATGTACATGACCGACAGGACTCACAACAAGATATGACTGACAGCAAATAGGGAAAACAAGTGACTCGATAATGACAGGACTAGAACGCATAACCACCAATACCACCACATCACTGGGATGATAGCAAAGGTTGGTAACGTAATACACATGGTCGCGGCAAAAGACCACGCTAGAATCCAGCAAAACGGCAACGACGAGAAATGACTGAATGGCCTCCCGCTCCCTTTCCCCCTCACCTTTCCCTAACTCTTTCGGATGCACTTTGAGTTTTACCCCCCAACCCATTCCCACAGAGAGCACTTGAGTTCGTTACCCAACATGCCACAGCAATTTTCATCGCCGAACATTTGGATCTCAAAGCGTGAGCTGGATGCTACGGTTATATGGTATTTACGTACATCAGAGCTTAGCTGTCAACACAACCCGATCACATAATAACAAATGACGACTGGACCCGCTTAAGACTCCCCATAAACTCTCACACATATCCATTACATGACTAATCCGTTCATATTACAGAAAGACAACTATAAGACCACTATGGTCACACGCGTAAAATTTTCACATTTCGGAACTATTCACATTCAAAAACTGTTTTCAGTACTTTTTGGCAAAATTAAAATACTCAAAATTTTAAAACAATAAATGGTAGTCCAAAGGACGTTGTGTATGGAAGCTCGCTCCCCTTCGAGATACACCTAGCCAGATCAAAGGGAGTCAGAACAAACAGGAAACACCAAGAAAGAAGAAGGAAGACATGCACCAGTGACAACAGGACGAGCGGTTTGAGTCGGATGGAAGCATCAAGCCCAGAAATGGCACCTACACTAAAATTCAGTCACGAAAGTGACGCAAATAACCCAGACCACAAATATAGGCGGAGACTGCTAGCATCCTAGGCTAGCTAGCAGCAGTCTGAAAGTGGTCGAGCTTGTTTTCTTTTTTTTTTTTCTTAAAAGGACTTGGACTAGAACATTTTTTTTTTAATGGTTAGAAAAGGAGAGTAAGCGAGGGAAAGAAGAAGCGAATGATATATATTTTTTTCTAATACCTAAATTGTCTTACTCGACATACTGTGAATGAGCTGGATATAGTTATTAATTTGCTTTCTTCACTTAACAGAATGTATGCGAATAATGATCAATAATCAATTCGTTTAATGTTTTTTTTTTCCTCAAATAGATACGGGTAAGTATCACGTTATAAAACAGGCGTCGTTAACGTTCTGTATGCACAGTCGGATTTATTCTATTACAAGGAACAACACCAATAGTGCTGGCACACAATGACATGTATTATATATTTACTGATTCAAGAGACTATGCGGCGGGGAAGGGAGGGGTGGGTTTCAGTACAGGGGGACACCACATGTACACACAATTCAAGATAGGCGTATCAGCCATGTGCACATGTGGAAAGGCGCCCCAGACAGCAGAGCAAATACTCTAGGACTGCACCGATTTTGACACATTAAGGCAAACCTTTTGGCAAGAAAAAACAACAGTGGAACGTAAAATCTATGGACCACTGAATGAATTAACAACAACAGTGAAATTTATACAAGAGACAAAATTGCTGATATAGACAACTTATTTCGAAAGAAGAAGAAGAAGTAGAGGGGGACGATTGCCTGACAGGTTTAACCAAAACAGACAGGTTCAATTTATATGGTGGGTGGCCTATGTAACTGGCATCTCGTGAGCATGGATGCGAATAAATGTCTGATGTGGTTCTGTGGAATAGCTACCCACTCTTCCTAGAGTGCCTAGAACAGGACATGAACATTGACTGGAGCAACGTCTTGGCGATAAATACGCATATTCCGCTCATCCAAGAGGTGGTCAGTCCAATTCATGTCTGCAGACAAGGATGGCCAGTGAGTGGTTTGCATGTTATTGGCAGCGAGGTGCTGCGTGGTCAAAGGTGCAGAATGGGGTCTGGTGTGGTCCCGTTGATAAAGATATCTGTTGGCGTCATATAATAGATATACACGTTTTCAATGAATTTCTTTGGCGCATCGTTGTGCATTCAAGCTTCCTTCGATGTGCACCAGTTGACTCCTTCCGTTGTTACTGATCATTACACCTCCATGTATATCAGCTGACTCCTTTCGTTGTAACTGATCATTACCCAAACCATTACACCTCTATGTGTACTACTTGACTTCTTTTATTGTAACTGATCATTACATACACCATAACACATCCATGTGCACCAATTGACTCCTTCCCTTGTAACTGATCATTACCCACATCTTTACACCTCCACCACCGTGCAGCAGAGCTTTCTCAAGACAGTCTGGGCTACAGCTTCATTTCGCCTACGGTAGACCCTACGCCGTCTTCCACGAAACCGCAACAAAAAGGCAGGCATCCACTGATTGCCACATGCCCAGGGACGATGTTGGTTGGCCCAAAGAAGTCGCTTTTAGCTGTGGCGACGCCTAAGGACAGATCCCCTGAGTTGGTCAGACACAGAGTTGAGTAGAGGCGGGTGATATCTGCAGCACAGATTTTAGACATAGTCTATTATAGCTGGCGTCTAAAGATCACTGTTTTAACACTGCGCTGCTCACAGATAACTTTTCAATTAATACTTTGACATTTACTTTCCGAAGCAACACATGTGTACTTTTCCCTGTCAATACCTGATCAAAGAAAAGTAAAAAAAAAAAAAAACAATTACGAGAGAGACATAGAAATATTTGCAGTTAAAGTTGTAATCAGACACACCAATGGATGCAGGATGGATGGAGGATAGGCGCCCCATCGATGAAGAATAAGCCTCCAAACGAATTAAAGAAATATGTTACAGAGTAATCAAAAAACGTACAAGAGTTTTAAACTGCTTTTATATTTGAGATAAAGTAGGTCAGAAATTATGTTTAAAAAAAAGTGAGAGAGACAGATAGAGACACAAAAAGACAGAGAGATAGACACAGACAGAGATAGTAAATACGTTTGAGGGAATGTAAACCTTACTAGAGCAACTCTTGTTGAATAACACGCGGTAACGCAAGTGAAACGTTTTTTTTTTTTCATGAGAATCCCTCCAGTACAGATCAGGGAAATCCTATTCAACCCTAAGGTTATTTACAATGGGACCATGACAGTTATAAAGTCCAGAGGCGGCATTTTGAAAGTTATATTAGAGAGAAAGAGAGAGAGAATCAGAGAGAGATAGATAGAGAGAGAGAGAGAGAGAGAGAGAGAGAGAGAGACAGAGAGAGACAGAGAGAGACAGAGAGAGAGACAGAGAGAGAGAGAAACTTACAGATATTTCGAAAGACGGTGAATAGGTTAGAGCTAGATATTCTATTATCATAACTAAAAATAATACTTATCGATAATTAACATGCAATAAACAGTTTAATAAGCATATACAATAGGTCGTTTAGTAATGCGATGGTCATTGCTCGTGACTTTAAGCTGTTGTCTATGGGCGTGCTCTAAGAGATGGTGTAACCTACAATGTACGTTACCCCGATGTTATGAGCAAAGAGACATCTGCATGATAACGATTTTTATTGAAAACTAGCTGTACCCGGCCACGCGTTGCTGTGGCGTAATTTGACTACATTGAAAATAGAGAACATAGAAATGTGTCTTCGCTTCACGCTAGCGATGTACAGAGCAACAGCTAAACCACAGCTAATAAAACTGGTTACAAAAGTGGTTATTTGGTTATCACATGCTAAAGCTGTTTGTATTTTTATAGGAGACGAAAGTAAAGCTACAACTGTACTTGTAAATAACAAAGTAAGTTGTAAAAAATAGAAAAGCGGAGGTAGCGTTAGTAAAATATAAACAAATTAGGTAATGAGAACTTGAAAATCACGTGTAAAGCTCTTTAAGTTCTCTTAAATTTAAGTCATTACCCCCCTCCCCTCTTCCACCGACTACTGCTCTCTTCCTCTTCGAAATATTTGAAAATCATTACCTGGCGATATTTTGTTGTTGCTGTAACTGACATTGACATCCCTGTCCATCTGGACTAAAATGGGGAGCAGGAATTGTAATAGGTAGTGAATAGAGCTAGTGTAATATGTACCACATCATCCTTCAAGTACCAGTACAACTACTAAAATAATGTCACTGCTATCTGTGCTGTGTTACCATCGGAGTAGACAGAGAGTCGTGAGCCAGAAGATTCGGTTCCGCATGGCTAGTGCTGTCGCCACAGACTGGTCAGGTTAGGATGTATAATTTCACTTGCCGACAGAAGATAGCCATAACCTCACCGGCGGTCTTCACATGAGAGCATTATGGTGTAACAGCCCTGATGTAACAACTATTACTGCTGCTGCAACTTTAAGTGGGTAAAGCAGTTACTGTGACTTAAAGCTCTCTCAGTAAATAGTTTGCCCCCCCCCCCCCCCCCCCCCCCCCCACCAAATTCACCGACAACTCTTTCTCTTATTGAAGTAGTTGGGAGGAAAAAAAAAACACACTTGAAAAGCAAATGAACACAGGAAAAAAAACACCATAATTAGGAAATGAACGCCATGGTAAACAGCACAGCTTAAAATTCCAACGCGGATGAAATAACTAAATCTAAATGAAAATAAATGAAAATCTATAAAATTTCAGCGTAACCATGCAATCGGAAAGTTTAACAATGCAATCATAAGTATGCGAAATGGTCAAATTTAATTATCAAATGGTTTACCCATTTATTGGTTTTTTTTTTTTTTTTTAAATATTAAGGCAACATGGCTAGTGCTGTTACCACGACAGAGCAGATAAGGATATTATTTTAGTCCGGGGTAAAAAAAAAATTAACTACTGCGGATTCGAACCCAGGTCTACCGCACTTGAACACAGTGTTCTAACCATTCGACCAAGCAGCCACTTAATATGAACAACGAAAAGAGAACACAACTATTAGACATATGTGTCCCTACCACTGTGTAGCGATTAAAACACAATTCAAAACCGAAGGCAATTGTTTTCTTGTAGACAGATACTCCAGATATATTAATGAAATAGAAATCGCACGTGTCTAACACGGTTAATGAAGTTAATGTCGCAATCACTGTCTCCCCCGACGTCGAGATAGTCCTCGATTGCCCCCCCCCCCCCCCCCCCTTATCGAAGGTTGTTTGAAAAAAAAAAACAGAAAATAGAAATCGTGTTTAATATGGTTATTGTGGCAAATATAGAGATAGTCTTGTTTGCTGTACCACGACCTACTCTATGTATTAGTATTAGAGAAAGCGTTGGCTGCACGTAACTCGCCGGCGAATGATAAATACGGCGAATGCGCAATTACTAACGTGGCTATAATTAGAAATCACTAAAGTTATAAATATTAGTTGCGTATATTTTGGCATTAATTGTGGTCACCTAACTCTAACAGTGACAGGTTGAATTTCAAACCACGACGGTTCAAAATCCGGTATCACAACAAACATATCCTGAAAATTTCAGCTAAATCGGTTCAGTAGTTTCCGAGTCTATAGGGGTGAAACAAACACACAAACATTGATTTTTATATATATAGATAATTCACTCACAAATATGTCCAATCCTTGTACCTAATCCTTCATCAAGTCCAACATTCAATCGCACCCGTATTCAGACGTTAACACTCCGAACATTCACGTTCAAGGACTCGGTAGTTTTCCATTTTCGACTTCACATCCCCGGACAGGTGACTTCGGTCGTTTTTACCGTGGTCTCATAAATGTGTGTGTGTCTTTGTTGTGTGTGTGTTTGTGTATGTACCTGTCTCTGTATGTGTGTCTGTGTCTTTGTGTGTATCTCTATGTGTTTGTATGTGTGTGAGTGCATGTGTGTCTGTGTGTGTTAGTATAACTACATTATTCAAAATGTAAAGTTCATTTGATTGTAACAGCTAATCTCCGAAAAATCTCCACCGATTGCTTTCACATTTTCAAATGTAGATTTTTGATAATTGTTAGACTTAGCAGTTAGCAGAGAGACATTGTCGGACACTTTGGACATTTGGCTTTTAAAGGGATAACTTCCGTTCTTTTGTTCTCATGGGCCCAGACCAGCCTACCGAGGCCCGTTCTCCGTCACGTGACGCTGTGTCCAGAGCCGATTCGAGACTCTCTCAGCAGCCTCGCCCAGTTCTTTTAGTCACCTTTTACGCTAATTTCACCACAAGCCAATCTGCTTGAGCACATTTTGAGTGGATGTGGAAACAGACCTCTTGCGCTTATCACGACGGTTAAGATTTGTACTGCGTACGCTTCGTCTCTCCTCAGGCCAGCCGCGAGGTCACTGTGTTTCTTGAGCTTATAGATGTGGATCTCGTCCATTCACAACTCAAACGGCACGGTCAGCTCGATCAGGATGAGCTGACGATTTTTATTCAGAGTGCAGGACTATGTCGGGTCGCCGGCCGGTCTTTCGGATTAACTCAGGGTACCTTTCGTGACCAGACAAGTCGACAGCCAGTAGTCAGTCCCTCGCGCAGTCAAGCACTGATGGAGCGTATGCGTCTTTGTTTCTTGTACCTTTGTAGACCAGCCCAACCTTAAGGATGCGCATAGGGGTGACCGTAGAACTGGGCCTTACGCTGGCCCTCATTCTTGTTTGGTGCACATTGTCCGCGATCAAATTGAACGATGGTGCCGGATCGAATGGAATTAGCGCTGGATTGATGAAGAATAAGCCCCTTAATGAAATAAAGTAGGACAGATATCATGTACAGAATAAAATAAATAGATAGGGTGAGAGAGGGACAGACAGACAGACAGACTTGACATACATAAAGAGATAGGATAAGAGTGTGAGGGAATGCAGACCTTAATATAGCAACTCTTATTGAATAGCACTGGCATCTAGTGCCTTCAATAAACTGTCCAACATCTGGAAATCAAAGACACTTAGCAAACACACAAAACTCAAGATCTTCAATTCTTGTGTGATTCCAGTACTAACCTATGGATGCGAGAGCTGGAAATCAACGAAAACTCTAGACACAAAATTAGACAGTTTTGAAAATAAATCCCTTAGAAGAATACTAAATTTCAAATGCTCAGATTTCCGAACCAATACACAAATAAGGCAAGAATCCAGGCAAGAGTATGTGTCTAATTTTATAAGAAAACGTCGCTGGAACTATGTCGGCCACGCCCTTATAATGGATAAATCAAGACTTCCTTACCAAGCCCTCATTTGGACACCACAGGGGAAAAGATCTCGTGGAAGACCAATGGAAACCCAACGAAGAACTATCATCAGGGAAGGCTCACTCCTGGGCCACTCAAACATCCAAGACCTACAACAGATTGCAACGAACCGCCATGCATGGAGAGTCATGACCTCTGCCCTATGTGCCGTACTCGACACAAGAGGAAAGACTAACTAACTAACTAACTATTGAATAACCCCCAGTTACACAAGTACAACGTGTCATCTTTGGGATGAGAATCCCTCCAGGTGCGTCAGAGAACTCCCTTTAACCACACGGTTTTTTACATTGGGACCTTGACTGTTATTAAGTAATAAGTCCAGACAGACTGGAACCCGTCTAAAGTTATTTTAGTTTAGACAAAGAGAGAGAGAGAGAGAGAGAGAGAGGAGAGAGACAGAGACTTACAGACTGACGCATCGGAAGACAGTGTATAGGACAGAGCTAGATCGTCTAGTATTTTCACACAATAGAATACATATTGATAATTATCATGCATTAAACAAAATAATTTTGATTCACGATAGATGTTTATAGTAAGTATTAATCTTTTAAAATACGCTAGCTTCAAATTCATTATGCTGTGTCTTACTGAACCCACTGTGTCACCCTGGGACGCTGTGGCAAAGGGTAATTTTTCGGATAAGATTCCCCCCAGGTACAAATCAGAGAAATCCCATTCAACCGTAAAGTGATTTATTACATTGGGACCATATCAGTTATAAAGTCCAGACAGAGCGATACCTTTAAAGCTATATTAGAATTAAAGATAGAGTGAGTGAGAGAGAGAGAGAGAGAGAGAGAGAGAGAGAGAGAGAGAGAGAGAGAGAGAGAGAGAGAGAAAGAGAGAGAGAGAGACAGAGACAGAGATAGAGACAGAGCGAGAGAGACTTACAAACTGACGTGTTGGAAGACAGCGGCTAGGACAGAATAAAATACTCTAATTTAATAACTCAACAGAATACATATTGATAATTATCAGGCATCAAACAGGTTTTTTTTTTTTTTCATACAATAGTTCCCCTTGGTAAGTATACGTCTTTTAATTTTACAGAAGAATGCATAAAATATATTGGACAACAGACAATAGCAGCCAAGAGTTTTCAAGAGGGCGGGAGCCAGAAGACAACTTATCACATATATCATTTTCGGCCGCGTTAAGAGAAAACGGAAAAGGGAATATGCTGTGACCACAGGAAAGATCTGTGGAAGGAGGGATAGAGCAAGACAATGAGAGAAGATTGTTTTTTGATAGTCTCTAACAGGGAGACGTCACGGCTTGTATGTTAGGAGGTAGGATATTGCGAATAGCTAAGATATACCAGCATCAACAAGTTTTGGTAGCCTCGACATTTCCATTTCTAGAATGTTATTTACCCGCTAAAACTAACCAATGACGTCATCACTTGCTTGTCAGTAGTTTGGTATTGGGTATTAGTTGATCGGAAGAAAATTAACAGGTCTTAGCAACAATATTTTGTAAACAGTATCTGATGTCATTGTTGACGTGCCTTATCTGAGAGAATGTAGTGGTACTTGTTTTGTAGGAGTCTGTTGACGGCAGCTGTCAATGTAATAACTATATTTGCGCAGAATAAGATGATGTAGTCTGATGCAATTAGGATATAATTAGAAAATCCTACGTGAGAACGCACATAGTAAACAAGTTGAGCATACAAGAATATTCTAGAAACAGAAAAAGTAAGAAAAAAACAAATAACACACATTTCAGCATCTAAGTATAAATATTGAGTAATAAAGCACTTTGGTATTCTTCAGGCTATAATACTTAGAAAGAGGAAGAATAGTAATATGGACCCTCAAAAAGCTTTAAGTCTAAAGACTTAAAAAAAAAGGGACTAGTAACATTGACCCTCAAAGAAAATCTTTAGACAATAAGACTCATAGAGCACTTTCAGTTGTAGAGATGCCAGATAACACTAGAAGGAGAGGAGGCAGTCACATGAAGCCTCGAAGACAGACACTACAAAGGAGACATGAAACAAGACATCAAGCTACAGAGACAACACAAACGATACATGGTTCCATGGTCAACAGAGAAACATTAGGTAGAGACACTATTGAGATTTCGACGATCAAGCCGTTAGTACCGTACAGCACTAAAGGCCAGGTGGCAGTTACGGACACTACAGCCAGTTAACAAAGTAAGTAGAGATTTGATTTGATCTGCTTCAAGAACCGACATCACAGAACTCGGGCATTACCATAAGCGTTCCGTCCCCATCATCAGCAGCCAGCGAAGATACTAAGAGTGCCAGTAGAATTCTGATTAAACGTCCATCTTGCCTTTCCTCTGAGCCTCGAGCATCTGCCAGAACCTCTCATCACTCCCCGCTGCATTAGTCTCACCAGACTGTGGTGATCCATCTGCTCCTCCGAACTGTACACGCTCTCTCACAAGGCACTAACCACGTCTGCCTTAACATGTATCAGTATTCCACCAAGTTGTGCAGAGCCAGCCAGTCTGTCCGCCTGTTCGTTTCTCAACACACC
The DNA here is from genome assembly GCA_905116865.2 of Candidula unifasciata. NCBI lineage: Eukaryota > Metazoa > Mollusca > Gastropoda > Stylommatophora > Geomitridae > Candidula > Candidula unifasciata. Next base: position 148,861 of record CAJHNH020002835.1, read on the forward strand.
GGCGTGCACCAGTGAAAAAAATCAAGACAATACTCCTCACTGTTCTGCTCTTCATCGTCATGCTTTTTGAATCAGTAACAATCACGATGCGTGTGTGTGTGTCGGTGTGTGTGTGTGTCGTGTTCTCTAGCCAGCGCAAAGCTGCAGTGACCGCCTCCATCTCCATTCTTAAGCTGGATGTTGTGGTATCATATGCTATTCTCTCCTGCACCAAACGTCGACAATTACCTTTTGCTAAGAAACCCCAAGCATATCTTTTGTCTCTTGACGCTATACCTTCTGTGTAAATGATCAAATCCTCTGAGCGTGCATTATCTTGAATTATTTTCTGAATGTCCACCTCTGTGTCACTTGCTGGCCAGGCTCTCCTTTCCCGGCTCAGCGTAATTATGACTCTACACAAGACTGACTGCTCAGGTTGCACTTTGACCCACTCTTCTCCTCGCCTAATGTTCTCAAGGATGCATACCTGTTGATTGTGTCTTCTGTCGGAGCTATCCATGACCTCCCTCTTATCAGCTGCTGACCCTTAACTGCATCCAGAGCTTCATGCAGAGGGTGATCTGTGTCTGCAGCTACCCTGAGATATGACTTCACCTGCAGCACTTTTGCCTACATGCAATCGTCGGCAAACCAAGGATGTATCGCATAACACCTTTGGGATGTCTCTGATGCAACCCGGAATGACCTGCATAGCCGCGATCTGTATGCGCTGAAATAGTGTGAAAAGCATTCTCTGCGCAATGTCAATTGCAGCCATAGTCTTAAATGCACTTTTTGGCATCTTTTCACAACACTCTTCACATGGTCCTTAAATGACAGGCTCCTGACAAATGTAATTGCCTCTCTCTGTTGACTATGGAATTACCTTTAACGATTCTGTTGTCCAGAGAACACCACAAAAAGACTCACAGCCTTCATTTATGTACACCACTCAGTCACTTTGTCTACTGTCGCGTGTAGCTCCCGAGCTGTTTGTTGCCTCTCTTCCCCCTGCCTATATGCAAGTATATCATCCGCAAAAGTCAGTATTCTCCCAACTTCTGGTGCTTCAAGGCTTGCATTCTTGCTCGTGTGCTTGTTAAAGAGCACAGGCGTGATGGCGGATCCCTGTGGTAGTCCTAGGGCCAAAGTGCATGG
>CAJHNH020002835.1:155000-280000 GCA_905116865.2 Candidula unifasciata
GGGTTAAAATAAAACTGTCGATGCTGTGCGAGAACACTGTTTTAGGCACTGATCTCACAATCACTGCAGATACCTTAAGAACTTGCCTCAAGAAATCGCGCAGCACTGCTCCAGGCCCTGACGGCATCCGATACAACAACATGCTGATAATGTCGAATGCTGATTTGAAAAGCGTGGCAAAGGAATTCGATATCAGCATCCAGACTGGCCAGATACAAGAGGAATGGCTCCATAGTTATTTGTTCCCACTACCAAAGCCTAATAAAGACCACTCAAAGATCTGTGGCTACAGAATCATCTCGATGTAGAATACTGTTGGCAAACTTTTGGAAAAAATTGTCGCACAAAGATTGACCACCTACTTGGAACTACAAGATAAGTTCCCACCAACACTTGGAGGGTACAGGTTGAAGAAAGAGACATGGTTCAATGCTGCTGTTTTCGCCTACGATGTGTACGAGGGATTTCAGATTAAAGAAGAGACATGTGCGGCAGTGTTGGACTTAGAAGATGCCTACAATAAAGTACCATATGATTATTTATTGCAATTACTGCTTAAACTAGAAGTTAATCCTATTCTGATTCGCTGGATTGCTGCGGTCCTGTTCCAGAGAAAGATTGTACTAAGATGTGGTAGCTGGTCCTCAGAACCGCAAACGATATGTCCAGGCTTGCCACAGGGATCACCGCTATCACCAGTCTTATTCAACGTTTATACGGTGAAGATCACTGAGCAGCAGTTGAATGGAAAGGGAAGGACTTTGTCATTTGCTGATGACATTTTGATTTATCGACAAGGGCGTGATAGACAGGAAATCGCCAGCACTATGCACAAAAAACTCGATCGAATTGCCGCCTGGTGTGGTGGTTCCAATGCCTATGTCAATCTTTCGAAGGCATCAGTGTCATGGTTCTCTTTGAACAATCACATTGTCAAGTCGGACTTACCAGAAGTGAAAATGCGTGATAATGTATTGATCAGAACCAACGTTTCTCGGGGTGAGATTCGATCGCAGCTTCTCATTCAGGGGACACGTTGACCATGTGATAACAAAAGCACGCAAAGGTATATCTGCAATGAGGATTATGGCTGCTTCCAATATTGAGCAAAGACTAATAATACTTCTATTCTACGGTCTGGTCCTTTTCCCCATTGAATACGCTCTGGCCATCCTCACTGTCAGTGCTACCCAGATTGAACGACTCGAAAAGGTGCAAAATGAAGACATGCGCATTATTTTGAGATGTACAAGAGACACATCCTGTGGAGCAATGAGGTATCTACTTGACTTTCCAACAGTGAACCAAAGGATCAGGATGTGGAGGGCTCGGGCATATCTCAAAATATGTGCTGATAAGAAACACCCACTGCATCAAGCGCTTTTTAGTGAAAAGGGCGACAGACTGAAGAGGGGGAAATCGTGGCTAGGTCGGGCAGAAGATGTTATTAGGCAAATATGCAGTCTAACCGACATCGTACCTGGTGCAGAATGGATACCTGTGCCTCAGGCGTTTATTTGTACATGTTTCTGTATTGTTACACTCAACAGGCAATGTAGAGAAGAGAATCCTGTTGCTGTTAATGCAGAGGTCAAAGCTCTCATCGGTGAAAATTCAGACGAAGCAGATGCAATAATCTATACAGACGAATCCGTTATACTCCAAAGAAGAAGCGCATGGGCATTTACAGCACGCTCAGCGGGCAGAACAGTCAAAAAAGCCAACGGCGCCTTCTCCATGACAACAAGCAGCATGACAATGGAGGTGATGACAGTGACGCAAACGCTTGCCTGGCTTGAAACACAAAAATACACCCGCTTGTGTATACTCAGCGGAGGGTTCAGGCAGGTTCAGTGCGAAGACAATGGCTTGAATCATTACAGAAGTCCACTGTGCGTGGTGTCACCTTTATTTTTGTTCCGGGACACGCAGGCGTCGATGTAAATGAGAGAGCTGACAGGTTTGCTGGATCCGCTATCACTACTGACGGTCAGCCTATGGATCATGCTGATATTATCAATGCCCTCAGAGAAATGGATAGAGGACTTTGGTGGCAGTGAATCCACATCACTCGCCAGAATGGCAGACTTTGGAATTAAGATCGGCACAGCAAAAAACGAGACGCACACCAGACACGCCAGAAGACTTGTTAATTAACATAGAACTGGTACTATTAGCCATTGGACGTTGGGGTTCATACTGAGGGGAGGATCTGAGCACCTATGGACATGTCCGGAGTGCAATGAGGATAACCCAACTAACTAATTAACTAACTAACTAACTTACTTACTAACTAACTAACTAAATATTCTTTTTCGTCCACTTGCATACACACACACACACACACACCCATAATACTCATTTACACACCCACTCATGTTAAGACACCAATTAATACATATACATACACAAGATCATACACGCATACATACACACGTAAACTCACACACATGTATAAAATCCTAAACTCGTACAACATCAACACATCATCAACATAATTTTGTGAGCGAAAACCAAACGAAATCATCACGTTCAACCAGCTCTTTCTGAGAAAAAAATCATTGGGTTTTTGTGACTTGGGTTTCCTGCGCCAAATACTTTTGTCTTAGGTTTATGTGCTTGTTTTAATGGCTGAGTGCTCTTCCATTATTTCCCTATGCCTTTTCCGCTCATTCAGGTCTAGCTTGGTCATTTTATAAGGTTTTTCATTTTCCTCATTTCTCATTTTGTTTGGCCAATACTGAAGTGTTTGCCTGTTTACAAACTATTCCAGTGTATTGAATGTTCCTGTTTTTATGTTTTTCTGTGTGTGTGTGTGTGTTTTTTTTTTTTTTTTTTTTTTGGGGGGGGGGGGGGGGGGGTCTTCTGTCCTTCTGTCCTTATTCTGTGTTATTCTTTATAGTCCATGTGTGTTTGTTTCCCATTGCTCTAGGGTTATCCAGAGTGTTTTTCTATTCAGTCCTTCACTTCAGGTTCAGGCTTCTGCTTTAAATTATCTTGATATGGAGTTTCTGTTGCTGTTGATCTGAAGTCTTTAAAATGATTTTTCTGTTTACTGGTTGCTGGTTACCTGGGATTAAAAGGGGGAATGTAAAGAAGTCACTTTTCCTCCTATCATTAAGATGTCGCTATATATAAAAAAGTGTCTCCTTTATTTTCCTGGGTATCCCTCTCGTACTTGCTTCCACTCGTACTCATTCGACCCAGATCATTGTCTAGGGGTCACTAATGTAGAATAGACAAGGCAAACTATCTCCCATCAACGATCACATGACTCCAAATGATAGCTGACGATGACCAATTCCAGGTTGATTTCATCTCTAACATAAAATACAAATCAATATGACAATCTAGCCTACGCTATCTAGGCCAGGATCATTTGTTCTCACGCCTGGGCACACAATCAGGCCACGTTCGATGCTGACCTAAACAAAGTCGATACAAGCCACACTCAGACACTGCCGTTGTCCTCAGAGACGCTTCAACGTAGAACTACCTCAGTCACTTCCCTCAGGTCACGTCCATTCCTAACTCTTTGGGGTCGAGTCGCTGACCGACCACTTCGTCAACAATAACCCAAATCTCATGTTTTCACGTGAATTCACCAATTCCGTGTTTTCCCGTGAAACTCATGACTTTCACTTTAGGGATCTCCCCAGTTCTGTCAATCAGTTATACTCTGACATTATTCCTATTTAAAACCTTATTGCAGGGACTAATTCTTCTACACATTTTAAAGACCTTATTTGCCTTAATAAATATATCGGAATGGTAAATGACATTCCTAAAATTTGAATCTGTTTAATTTGATTCTAATGATTGACTTTATTTAATCAATTTCGATCTGAATAGAGTAAACACCAGCTGCAATAGAATCCTGTTCGTTATATAATAAAATCAACTTAACAGTATGGTAATATTTGTCAATCGTACTTCAGACAACCACCTCACTCAGTATACCCAACTAGTTTAATCTATCTATCATTACGACCCGCTCAAACGCCGCCCCAGCCCCCCCCCCCCCCCCCCCACCCACAACCACACAAACCCGAAAAAAAGTGTTGGTCCATGATCGTTCGGGTAGCGTGATAGGGTAAATCCTACCAGCATGCGATTCAAGTGCCCACTTCCCTCCGCTAGCCTGCAGGATACCACACTGGCAGGGGTAAGTACCCGCTTAGCCCCCTGATCAGGGTTACGCGAAGTCATGGCAGGCGGGGGATGAATACACGTGGTGAGCAGCTGAGAAGTTTTCAGTACTGGTTAACTGTGTCAGAAGATGTCTCTATAGGCACAATTGCTAGGACAACTCGCCCAGTATGGGCACTGCCCTCACAGAAAGCAAATGCAACCTACTGTGAGTATTTTACAAAGCAAAGTCATGTCTGCGCAAGAGTCGATAAACAAGAAAAACGTTATAGGGAGTTCAAGAACCGCCTCGTCTGGTAGTGGCCTGCAACCAGACCATCATCTGGCTACTGTTCGCAAACCAAAGAATGAGACACTAGTCACTGTAACGTTGAATGTGAGGACACTTATGCAAGTAGGTAAACTGGAAAACACCAAGAGTGAAATGAAAAGAAGGAATGGTAACATTTTGGGATTGTGTGAAAAAGACATATTGGAGCTGGGGAAATGTATTCCGACGGTTGCAGACAAGTTTACTCAGGTGGACAAAAACATAAAAGAGGTCTAAGCATAATTTTGGACAAAGACAAAATGCCAATTACTGCCTTTATTGTACAACTTTTGCAATGTAGGCAAGGGAGGGGTGGGGGTGGGGGATGGGGGTCTTTGAGCCTGAGGATTACCAGCCGCAGGGCTAGTGCTATCGCCACGACTGTGCAGGTTGATATTTTATTTTGCCCCCGACATAAAAATCACCAGCGTGACCGAGGATTGGAACCCGGGTCTCCCGCTTTAGAGCCCAGTATTCTGACAGTTCGGGCAGCCCCTGCTAGAAGAAAGAGCAAGAACAGTCAAATGATATCTTATAATATCCGAACGAGGTCTGTTAGTGTGATTAAGTGGTAAATTAGTAGAAATGAATATTACACAGGTCCGTGCACCAATAGCAAATAGCTCAAAAGAAGAAATCAATTACTTTTGTCACCAACTGAACATAGCCTTACCACACTGTAAACCTATGGACACAACTGTAGTAGAGGTAGGTGACTTCAATGCAAAGGCGGAGTGCCTGAATAGATATAGACTGACAACAACAAGCTTCATTTTTGTTCTAGGGCATTATGGTGTGAAGGGCCATGAACGAGCTGACAGACTTGCAAGTGATGCTCATGTGGGAAACGGACGAGCAATGACCGTGGTTGATATACTGCATGCCCTAGAACAAATATAACATTAAAAAGGATGAAGTCAGACAAGAGCGCTACACGGGGCCAAAATAAGAATAGTAATTGGTCTCAAAAGCCACTACACGCTGAGAGAGATACTACAGAGGGGATTTGAGCACTTATGGACTAAATAGTTTGATGTGCGATGATGATAATCTATCGACTAACTGACTGACTAACTAATGCGAAGGTTGGACAAGAAAAGGATGACAACATTACAGGCAGATATGGTCTTGGGGAGAGAAATAAGAAAAAACTGGTTTGAATGGGCTAGGACACACAGAATGATAATTGGAAATACCCACTTTAAACAGCATCGTAGACGCATGTGGGCTTGGAAAAGCCCTAGAAATAACTTTAGGAAAGAGATTAAAACTTATGAAGATTCGATTCAGAAACAGCTTTCTGTCAGTAAAAAAAAAAAAAAAAACCATATGCAGACTATAATAGTGACCATATGCGAGGATGGTCGAATTCCAAAGGACCTCCTGTATAAAGAACTGGACACAGAGAATAGACCTACAGTAAGGCCATAGCTAGGTTATAAAGACATATACAAACTGGACCTGATAGATACCAACATAGCCACAGAGGCTTGCGAAAAATCAGCTGCAGATCGACTAGTATGGCGACATAAAGTGAAAGACGGATTGTAGTAATTTGAAAGAACCAAACACGGCGAGCTGTAGAGAGGAGAAAATCAGCCTCAGAGTGGGGTAGTATCTACTGGGTGTGTATTCTATGTGGCAGGGACTGCCACTTCCGCCTCGGACTTTACAGTCAGAGCAGATGCTGCCCTTAAACTGTCGGCACATCCCCATAGTATCTAGGGACTGACGGATGTCATTATTATTTATCTCTTTACCTGTAAGTAACTTGCTATCTTACTGAAGACGGTTTTAGCCATTCTTATTCTCAATTTGATTTATGTTTCGTTTCTTCCATCATTTGTTACTACGTGACCTAGATATGACAAACATGTTACTTGTTCTAATAGCTCTACGTTTACAGTGACGTTTACTGTTAGCCGCTATGTTTCATTGCTAATTAGCATAGTTTCTGTTTATCGAATGTTAATGTCTGAACCATACTCAGCACTCCACAGGTTGACTTGGTCAGCTAGTTCTTGTAACTCCAAAAGAAACTTGAAGACATAAGGTTCATGTTGTGCTCGCTTGTCAGTGGAGTTTTCACTACATGTACGGCAGAGATGTAGACCAAGATGAGGTAGAGGACGAGAGAATACATTTTGTTTTCACTATCACGGGCAAAGCCGGGCAGCTAAATCTATTACATATATATATTCATACAGATATTTAGACAGACTGCGAATGAGATGTGGCTGGTATATTCCATTTTCCGAACCTAACCTAATGTATAGGAATCATGATCTGAAATCAAATTGTTGAATGTATTTTTTTTTTTGGTCCAGTGAAAATTACTGGTATGTATCAAGATATAAACAAAAAATGTGCCCATGCCAATAAGCATACTGTGCACACATTTACAAACTTATACACATACATAAATACTCATACACTTCCTTAAACTTGCACAAACGTATACAGTCTCCTTTGTCTACTTACATGCACACATATAGAATCATAATAATCATCCACATACCCACTTATGCATAGCCACCTACAAATGCATATATATATATATATATATATATATATATATATATATATATATATATATATATATATATGTGTGTGTATTTACATATACAAACACACACAAACACGCGATCATGCACACATACATACATACGTATACTCACAGACATATATACAAACTTGCACACATAAACTCACAAACACGTGTACATTTATACAAAACCGATCCAAACTTAGAAACATATACATAAACTCATGCATGCATACATGCATGCATACATTGACACAGAGAAAGATACAAAACCGAACGACAAGTATATCTGCGAGCTTCACAATATAACAAACGCAATCAAAACGTTAACGTTGCGGCTATTAAGTCTTTATCAGCACATACATAAATTAGACAATATTATACACATACACAATATCACTTATCTTCGGATCTCGAATCAGCCAGGTCGATGTCTAGCAAATAGAATGGCGGGATACGTGGGAACGGGAAAATAAATATTTCAAAAAATGTCAGGGGCCGTCCACTCGAGGATAAGATGAAACTGTGTGGGCATTTCAGTCCCCTAGGATTTTAGATAAGACTGTGTTAGCAGAGATACAAAGTGTATATAAAGCGCTTTTCAAGAAACTTGTGAACTCGCTGGAATGGCTAGAGTTAATGGCTTTCACATCCATGTCGTGGACAACTTGGTGGTCCTGGAAATTGAAATGCAAAGGTACTTGTGTCAGGGCCCCGTTCTGCACCTCCAAAAGATGTTGTCTGACCCTGACAGCCAGTCGTTAGCCATTTCACCGTTGTATTTAATGTCACATCTCTTGCAGCTGATTTCAGAAAAGTCTTATCATACTTTTTGGGATGCTGTTTTTTTTTAAATTTTTTTTTTGAAGCACCACTCTGGCTCTTGCCAGAGGCTGCAATATAGCCGGTCAATAAATATGGTCTAATGGCTGAACGCGGTTTCTGGGATCTCTCCACGGGTGATCTTCATCCACATGGTGGCACTTTGTGTCATCTGGTGTTTATCGCTTGTGTGATGTCCTGGTGGGGTAAAAGGAGATAGACAGAGATAGCATTTGATGGCGTATATTACTGTTCGGCTCATGCAATAGAATGTTTCACGTATGTGGAAGATGGCATTCGAAAATTCGACACTGATACTCTAAATTATCTATAGACAGGTCCTGCATACAGATCTTTGGCAAGACACCATCCCAAAGTGGGTCTTAGAGGCAGGAGGTAACCGACTCTTTAAGTAGAATTACCTTCAGGTTGCGGTTAAACATGTAGACCACTAGAGAAAGTTCAGAGAAAATCTTGCTGGTTTTAGAGTCAGCCCTAAGGATGGAGAGATGCTTGAAGATAATACATTTAGCACAGATGCTGTGAGGGGGTTAGGTAAGAATGAGAACTGGTCTGTTGTGTGACGTTTAGGCTTGGAAACGAGTGTCTGAGCACGATGGAAAGACGGTGAAAGGCAGCAAATAAGATATGTCCCGGATAACCTCAGAGCCGGCAGAAGTCCAACATTTCTAATGGCTTTTTGTTAAATATTTTGTTCTCCTGGCACAGTCTGTAGAGGAGTAGCAGCTGGGAGAAAGGAATGGCTCCTTGCAGGAAGAGTGATGAGAAGACGTGCAAAGAAGAAAAGCATGGAAATCGGTAGGCTTACAGTACACCGAGGTGCTGAGGCCTTTAGAGTCCACAGTGACAGTGAGATCCAGAAAATGCAGGTGAAGGTGAAATACTGGAAGTGCAAAGGATGATAGGATGGAGGTTAGAGAAAAAAAGGAAGTCTTGCAATTCAGGTAGGGGCATATATGTGCCATACATTGACACATACTTACACGTTTAAACAATGACCCACGCATGCAAGGGGCAGGGGGGATGTCAGCTGGTTTCAAGGTATAAGGTCCGCCTCGAGTGCTAGAGGCCTCCAAAAAAGGACTCAATGCTCTGAAGATTATGACAGCAATGGACATGGAACAAAGAATGTTGTTCAAAATGTTCCAGCATGTGATTTTGTCAGTGATAGTTTATGGACATGGCATTTTTACCAAATCGAAGAGCCAACTGATGAAACTTGAACACATAACAAAATGAAGTCATGCGGGTCTTGTCTTGTATGAGACTGGAGGAGGGGGCAGCCACTGATGCCTTCCTCTGGCTTAAGAATCAGCTGTACACATATGCCGTCATTATAACTTACTGACAGAGCATGTTGAGAAAGGTGGAGACAGGCATGCTCCGTGCAGAGTGACAAGCATGACTCCAAAGGTTACGGGTAGTTAGCATCCATAGGATATTTTCTCCAGGTCATGCCGGTGTTTTAGGAAATTAGCAGGCAGATAATATGATCGGTTCTGCACCACTTGGTGGTGTATGATACGCTGGATGTTGTGATGGCTCTTTGGGAGCGAGTGAACAGTGCCGAGGAACATATAGATCATTATAGTCTGAAAAGAATGGCACTGTGAGGAGTTACAAGGAGATATGGCCGACGCTGGACACTCAGGGGAAATGTGTCTATACAATCAGACAGTTACTGGTACCATTATAATTTCAACTCTTCGCTTGCTGCTGAAGATGGGAATACAGTGCTTATGGGATGTCCTTAGTGATGCGACCTCGATTCTTATTTCAAAATTCAACATTAATTTCTCGTGGTGGCGTTGATTTTCAGCGCTATTGCATCTAGAGCGCTCGTGCTAACCTCGTACAGCAGCAGCGGACAGGGGAGCTCTGAAATCAACATAAATTGCAGACACAAGACTTTAACTTTCTGATCAGCCTGCCTTTATCGATAGCTAGCCGGCCTCTTGCCAGTGACTTATGTACACGTGGGACTTCCTTCCGTCTAATAGCTTCGAATCGTTAACGCAGCCCAGTCTGTTGACTGGTTCCTCCAGAACCGTGGCGACCGGATTGCTTGCAACCGTGAATCTGGTTGTCACTTGTCGCTGGAAACTCGATCTTCATCCGCACCTCGTCAGATTCAGTGCTGCGCCTCCGTAATGGTCATTTTGGGTCTCTCATGGCGTGTGAGGTAAACCCTGCCTATAGTTCATTGACGAATTATCGACCACCGAAGTAGCTTTACGCTTGCGACCATCATTTGGCATCTCAGTTGCATCTCACTCTTCCTGCATGCAATCTCGTATCATGCTCCCCCTTGAAGCTTCTTCATACGAACATAAACAACTCGATTGTAGGGGAAAAACCACTTTCTAGCAGCTAGAGAGTTCAACAACGTTGTTTTCAATATAAGCTGGTTCCGTATTCTTCCTGCATTTAGTAAGACCCTGATTAAAAATTTAATTATAGAGAAAAAGTACAACTGTTCTTATACTATGTTTCCTTAAATTCAAAAACGGCTTTAGACACTAAAGACAGAACCACTGTTCTTTTTTGGAGTGCTGCCCGGGGAATCAGACCTCACAGTCAGTTTCAATTTCGTAGACGTGTTAGCTGCATTCGAATTTCCATAAGTTCCACAAGTTTATCGAAATGACTGTTACACTGTATTATTTATACCATATATTCTTGAAGGACTAAAAGGGAGGCTTCTCTACCTAATTCTTCGTTCATACATTCTTACACATGCTATTTGATCAAATGCTTTATCCTTTATCAGCATCCGTTCAAACATTGTCTTTAGAATGTCTCCTTTGTACAGTAAGAGTGTTTATTAAGCTAATTGTTTTACAGCCAGAAACTAAGCTCTTTCCTTCGTTGTCACTCCTGCATAACCCGGGACAGTATAACCACGTGAGTCCCTGAAATGCTGAAGCTTTGTATCTACAAATACTACATTTGTCCATTTTAAAACACAGACAGTGCTGACTGAGAATCAGACACTATAATTCCTCTTGTATCTCTATTTTCTGTCATCCATTTCAGAGCTGCAGTGACTGGCTCCACTTCCATCCTTATATTTGAAGTTCCAGATACAAAAGCGCTTTTTTGTTCCACCGCGATATCACTTTTCATAAGCTGACACTTTCTAGCTTGATCTCTCACCCCTATGAACAGAAAAATGTGTGTACACTATTGCATCATCTAATCTAGCGTTGTGATCTATCCGATGTTGTACCTCTAATTCTTCCACAAATTGACACCTCTCTCTGCATACTGTTTCCAGTTTGATATTAACCCAATGGGAACTACTGTTATCTTAGCAAATGAGCTTTATCTTGGAGCACAACTAAAAGAGAGGACGCCTTATTACATGTTTTCAAAAATAGAGTCTTATGACGACTCGTTGGACCCATTCACAATGCAAACAGCGGTGAATGGACAGTGAGAAGCAACAACGAAATTTATAATCTGTTTAAATCACTACTTATCACTGGCATCATGAGAGCTAATATACTTAAATGGTTGGGACATATTGAGAGAATGTCAGATGACAGACAAGTAAAAACTGTACACGCCGGAAAAATGAATGGTTGTAGACCAGTAGGCACACCAAGAAGACAAAGGAGAGCTAATATCTAGACAGACCTGTAAACACTTGGTGTCACCAACTGGAAAGAAAAGGCCAACCAGAGAGATGAATAGAGGCAGGTTATATCTGTAGCAATCAACCCTAAGGGCTCGGAATGCTGAAGAAGATGAAGAATTGTTTACAATAAATGTTAAAAATGTCGTTGTTATAGTCATTGAAACGTAGATTGTAAAATATGAGATTTAGAGGATGTTGTTGCTTTGTGAGCCAGATTTAAGTGTCTGATAACTTGGTAACCCCAAGTCTCGTATCGAATCTCTGCCGATTAACACAAAATGGTTCTTAATGTGCGGGACGCACTAACAACTGGGAGAACAGATTCAGAGCGCTAATGCCTTTTTACATCGGGTCCTGCCTCAGACGCTTTTTTCCACACCCTGAACACATTTTATTTGCTCCAGAAAATTCACAGAGAATCATCAGACATGAACTGAAATGGAAAAGCGACGGATTTAGGAAACGATTGCGTCCAAGAAAAATTCAAAGACGGAAGGCTCATGTTGTGCTCGCTCCTCAGAAGAGTCTCTACCACATATACGGCAGCGGTGGAGACCAAGATGAGATAGAGGACATGAGAATTCAACTTTGTTTTACTCTCCCGGGCCAAGCCGAGTAATTAAACCCTTTACATATATATTCAGGCAGATATTTTGACAGACTGAATTAAATCTGGCTAGTTAATTCTACTTTCCTAACTTACAACATGTATGGGAATAATGATACTAAATTGAGTTTTTTTTTAAAGTATTTATTAAAAAAAAAAATTTTTTTTTGTTTAGAGGATGCTGCTGGTATGTATCAAGTTATAAACAATTTCTTTCCGCCTGGCATATGCACACTTTACCTATAATTACAAATTTATACATACACATAAATATGCATACACGTCCTTGTACATACACACACATCTAGACAGTCTATTTCATTCACTCACATACACAAATACAAGCAATCATAATACTCATTCACACCTAGGTATAGACGCATAAATGTGGATGTTTATTGTCGTTTCTTAAAATGTTGTCAACTGCCCTTGAGATTCTTTCTTACTTTCTTTTCTTTTTAATCCCATTTTGGTAATGTTAGGTAGGTGCGGCCGGCACTGGGTCATGCCATATACCCAAGTTGTGCCACATGCACAGATCTTGAGACCACTACCCTAATACGAAATAATATTCACAAACTAATAAAACGCTTCATCGAAAACCTTGGCACAGCCTTTTTTAAACATTATATATGTATTGTGACGAGCTGGTCTGGACAGCTGTTTCTGTCCTTTTAAACAGTGCTTTGTTTAGATAATATTATTACCAAAGTTCTAAACATTTTCCTATTGCTTTTAATTAGCATAATAACACTGGACTAATTAAGAAATTTCTTACCCCTTTCTTAATGCTTCATTGTAGCAAAATTATAATTAAAGTGTTGAAAGGTAATAAAGGCGAAGAGTAGTGCAAGGGGTAACAAAGAGTAACTTCCCCCTTGGTAGGACTTCCCATCTTCCATTCTTTCATTCCAGGCTCGATTGGGGGAGTCAAGATTTTGTTCTCCCCAAATTGACACAGTTCAGTTAGTTCTGTTGTCTTGTTGCCTGAGTTTGAATTCCCTGCCAGGGGTGAGTTAAAAGAATAAGTTTAATTTGATGTATTGCTGCTTATTCCTCTGAATTAATTCCACAGGTTAAATTCTGAAATTTAATGCCCACATGGCTCAAAAACTATGATAAATTTCTTTATCCTCACTAACCACGTTTATGATCTAGTATGTACATGTATGCAAACATATTATCTATTTGATAATGGAATTAATGTTTATTTGCTACTAGAAACGTGCATTGGTATTTTTAATAATTATACTTATATTAATTAAGTGATAATTATGTCCTCATTGGAAATCTCAGCCAGTTCCTGTTCCCAGCTTAGACAATTAAAAATAGGAATGAAGTGTATATTCATTATACTTAATCCCTTCTAAGTTGATTTTACCTCATGGTGATATTAGCTTAATAAATCACTGTCTTGCTTTAATTTAGATTTACTCCAGATAATTCTGAGACTAGTTTAAGAGCTTGGAAAGTGAATAACACAGTGAGGCTGAATTTAATATTCACACTGTCAGAAAAGAAGAAGAAAGCTGTATGGCCCATGCTTGTAATTATTATTGTTGTAGATATATTTCCCTATTACTAGGAATACATTTCAGTCCTACAGCAGGTGGCCTTACAAATGTAATAATTATATTTCACCCCTCACCACTTCTAAACTCTGCTGAATAAGATTAGCACATGTGTGGATTTAGATTTAAACTGGAGTGAGTGTTGTATATTTTATGTTAATACTGTGACAGATGGAAAGCCCATTGTCAACTATGATTGTATTTTGACATCTATCCCAGCACCCAGTATATTGATGGAGATATGTCAATCCCATTTATTGTCAAACAGTGCAAAGCACCTATTATGAGTTTCTGGCCATAGTAAACTCACTCCCTGTTTCTCATTCATTGTGATGTGAACCCATGTGGTTAAAATGAGAATATTGTGAAATATGACTGTGTATGTCTGTGTGTGTAAGCATGTTAACCCTTCAAAGGAGTACTAGTGTGCAGACATCAGAACAATTTACACTGAGGAATGTCCTTTCTTTTTGTGTGATGTAAACTCTTGTTCTTGAGAGTAATCATGAAACTGGTTTCCTAAATATTTCCCCATCAGGATTATGGACCATGTTCTGTATACATTCCCATTCTATACCAGTAGAATGTGAACACCTGTTACTATCCTACTCCATATATATGTGTGTGTAGTGTAACAGTATTTAAAGACTGGAGGTATTGTTGTCTCCAGTTAGAACTTTCCTGACTGTTTGTATAAGACTGTTCTATTGTTCTAGTTCCAGATTGTAGTCCAGGTGGGAGATCCATAAGTAGCTGCAGATGCCCGATTGTCTGGACTGGACCGGAAGATTCGGCCTGCCTGATGTGTCACCGAGGCTTAGCCAGAAGCTGACCTAAGCTACAGCTAAGATTTAACTAACCTACCTTGAATAACAGGATTTTATATCCACAGCCATTTTGTTTATTATTTTGATATCCAATGCTGAATAAATGTTAGTTTTAATGTTTCTACAGTTTTATGAAGTTTCATTTTAACTGTAAACCTTGTCAGTGAACTTAAGAACATTTAAATATACAATCTTAATTACAGCAGGGAATAAGATGTGGGCAAACCCCGAATCCTCTCATTTAACCAGCAAGGCTGGGGTTACTATAAGACTATATGATGACTCACTGTTTGTAATTCCCTCTGTAAAGTGCACATAGTGCATTCGCTAGTTAAAGCGAAGTTACCCGCCACATGTATATACGTGGAGAGCCGTACTGCAGCAGTACACTGTCACCTATGTATCCGAAAGTAGTGGCGTTGGGGTCGTGACAGAACCGGACTGTTTTTTTCTTTCTTTATTCAAAAAATTAATTTTCACTGTCAGGTGGACCCAGCCTTAAATATCTACTGTGTATTGCCCATCGTCTGGTCTATAAAATATAGGTATAACCATATATTCCCAACAGATTAAGACTAAAATAGTGTCGTTTACATATATTGATTGATTTACTGACATTCAACCTGGTGACACAAAGTACCACCATTCGGATGAGGACCACAAGAGAACCCTGTTCAACCCGTAATGGTTATATTAGGGTCCCCAACAACAACTTGGTTGGGTTGTAATACAACAAGAAATTACGTGCAATTTTTGAATAAGCTATAATTTATTTATATATGTAAAGATACATTCATAAATGCATACTGTCAAGCATGAACAATGTCTGCATTTTTTGGTTCACTTTGAATAAACTGTTAACCCCTCTGAAACCAAGATTACTACACGGATTAAAGCTTCTACTGCCATTGCGTCTACAAACAGCGACTTTGACGGCCATGCTAATGTGCATTTCTTCTATTACTGCACCAATCAGTAAAAGTAAACTTTCACTGCAGTTATATCCCTTTGAATATTTCCTCTTTTATCCCATTGTAATAATTTAAAAAAAAAATACATTTCGTTGCTATCTTTCTTGAAACGTATACTTTAAGGTAATGACGTTAGAGGAGACTGTTGCTTTTTTTGATTTGAAAGACAGCAAAAATGCCGGAAAATAATACTGAGTCAAGTCCCGAATCGATAGGGCTAACTATGTTAGAAACTGGTCAGGGACGCTCCTAAAACTCAACCTTAGCCCATGAATCAGGGGCCAGCCCCCACACCCTGTAAAACTGTATTTCCTACATAAAATCCAAATAAACACCAGACATGCCCTGACATAGAATATCGACGGGTTTAGAAAACGACTGCGTCCAACACAAACTCAAAGAAGGACGACTTTTTTGTGTGCTCGCTCTTCAATGGAATTTCTACTAAAGGTACAACAACGGTGAATACCAAGATGCGACATGGGACGAGAGAATACAACTTTCTTTCACTATATAGGCGAAGCGGGCAATTATAAATATTACAAATATATATTCACATATATTTCAATTTACTGTAAATGAGATGTAGGTAGTTAACTTAACAGCATGTATGGAATAATGTTCTCAGTTCAGTCTTTTTTTTCCCCCTTCTTTTTTAACAGACAAAGCGTGTGGTATGTATCAAGTTATAAACAAACATTTTTTTCCCCTATGCCGATAAGCATATAAATGCACATACATTTCTTTACACACAAATAAACATATGCATTGTCTTTCGTCCATTAACACACACTCTCACACACACACACACACGCATATATATATATATATATATATATATATATATATATATATATACACACACAGATACGCACAATCATCATACATATTCACACACCCATTCAAAAGGTCATTCTCACACAATATATACAAACATACACTCAAAAACACGGATTCAAACCTACACACACACACACATCAAAACACGTGTGCATTTACACAAAACCAACCCACATGTGAAAACATACAAAAGACAAGGTCACACATGCATATTTAAAAAAAAAAAATTGATACATTCTTGCACATTCAGACTGTCACCCACTCATCGATACAGACATACGCATACCCATGTAATAATACTCGCATATTTTAAGCACTCGTAAACACGCACACTTACACACAAATCAAAATAAACATAGACACTAATACTCTCTTACATCCACAAATACTCACAGTCATATTTACACATGTACACATTTTAGTTAGTTAGTTTAACACCACCAGGTCCTCACACACACAGCAATAAACACCAGATGACACATAGTGCAACCATGCGGATGAGGCTCCCCCGTGCAGAGGTCCAAAAAACCGCGTTCATTCGTTAGGTTATATTACAACTCTCGGCAACATGCAGGATGGGGCTTCAAAGTAGCGAAAAATGGCATCCCACAAGGGCGATGCCGAATGATAGACATGTACACATTCAGTCTCTGCAGGGATTGTATCAAAGAAGTGCTGAAGTAAAATTATGTCATCATATTACTAATCCCACTCAATTCACTCCTTTCCTTTCCTGAAGAAACAAACCTTTTCTCCTGTCAAGGTCACAAAGTGGCTTTGACCCGAACATCTATATTCAGAAATTCCTAGTACATCTATTGTGTTTCTTTCAAGTTTTCTACTAACGATGTTAAACTTTCCCTGATACATGCTCCCAACATTCCATGTTCCAATCCTCAAAGATTTCTTTAGTCCGCGACAGAGTTTTCTCTTGTAGTACCGTCAGGCTTAAGATAGTCATCACAACTACTGTTACATACTCTGTAGTCGTTCTCTTCCCCAGTTCATTATTGTAGTCTACCTGGCCTGGGGCTCACAGATCTATGAGTTTAGTTTCTGGGATAATAATGCAGCAGTTTCCCCTTGCTTACCAAATCTAAATATCTGTGGACTATGCCCTCAGCCTGAAGCAATCGTTTAGACTGACCGAGCGAGTGAGTGCCCAGCTCTGTATAACTCCAGCTAACAGCTGATGCACCCCAGAGGTGTCAACTTATCCCGGTGGACACTCGTTCCCCATAGCTGCGTGTTTGCCGTCCTTTATCTCGTGAAGGTACAGCTGTGTTTTTTTCTTCGCTGAGTCTTGAGACCAGAATGTCACTTACCAAAAGTTTTCAGAACTTTTAAAGGATATATACACACAAACCACTAAAAAAAAAAAAAAAAATTCAAAGCATGCATCTTCCCTTTAGCAACATACGGATGTGAATAATAGAATATCTTTCAGGCCTGGAGCAAGAGAATAGGGGCCTTTGACCTGAAATTATACATAAAGTTTATCAGAATACCATGGTAAAAAGAAAAGAAGAAATACTGAAATTTTAAGAGATCTAAACATCAAGGAAGATTGGCCATAAAAAGAAAGTGTTCTCGGAAGCTGAAATAGTTTGGTCATATCAAGCACCGTGGGGGACTGGAAAAAATAATAGCAAAAGCCATGATGCTAAAAAGGTGTGGCAGGGGTCGACCAACACTGAGATTGGCACATGATATAAGTGACTCCATGAATATGAAAGTCCACGAGGCGGGAGAGATGGCGAAAGACCGAGTTTCTTTCAGGCAGATCACGATAAGAGCGACATTCTGCAAAGGATCTGCTACGTGATAATTATATACATACATGTGTCTCATTGTTCTAGCTGGTGTATTTCATGTGCACCAGAAGACATTTCTCGTTAATTTATTTTGAATCCGTTCAAGTATAGCATACTGTGAAGTGGATAGTGTTAAAACTCGTATGCCATAATCATAAACATTAAGGACAAGATGACTGAACAAAAAAGACCGATAGTCTCTGCGCCATGTGTATCACCATCTTCAGTGTCTCCAGGATACACTTGCCTGTAATCACAGCCTGCTCCGGGTGATATGTGTAGGACACACTGATCAAATGTGAGCACAAGTAACGTAAAAAAAAAAAAACAATGTCACGTAAATTATATTAAGTAATCCCTAAAATTTTCTGTGATTTTATCATTTATCAGAAATATGAATTTGCTTAGGCGCCCGAGGCTGTTGATTAGAAAGCTTATGCCTAAATCCAGCATAAATCACTTCTTGCTTGCAATACGCCGGATTGACTTATTTGTAAAGAGTGCAAGAGTTATTCTACGAAAGAGGAAATTAAACATAAAATCGTATTGTTATTGAATGGCAGTGTAGGCCTTTAGCTTTGGTTGGCAGGCAGTTTAATAGGGAAGCTCCAACCTTCCGACAGACAGAGGGAAAACGGAACTTCTGATCCGGTCTCTTCTGCAGCATGCATCGTTCCAGAACGTACTGGTGCTACCATTCCATTCGAATTAACAAAGCCCTCCAGGAAGGGATTATGATTCATGGGCTACACATAGTTTTTATATTACAGCCCAGACTGTGTTCTATGGAGAGCAGGATTTCAATCCTTAGCTTTAATTGAAGATAGTGGTTTATTATAGCAATGCTTTCCTATAGTAGAATTATTACTTAATTTTTTTTTCTTTTTTTTTAATCTGTACTTGAAAGCTGAAATAAGTAAGCATCCCTTTTTTAAAGGAAAAAAATGCATAATTCCCTCTAGACTTCTCTTTCTGTCTCTCTGTTTCTCTTGATCTCTCTCATTTTCACACACACACACACACACACACACACACACACACATATATATATATATATATATATATATATATATATATATATATATATATATATATATATATATGTATGTATATATATATATATATATATATATATGTGTATATATATATATAATATATATATATATATATATATATATATATATAGCCAAATTAGCTATAAATGTTCTTTTTTCCTGTTTCCTCTGCATAATTTTAAGAATCTAGATTTATAGCTTTAACATACATGAAAACATAACAACGTTGCCTGCTTGATGTGGAGAGTGATCTCCGTTGTACCTTGTCCAACTCCAGACAACAAATATTACACATCATTGTGACATAACACTGTCAACCATCTCAGTAATATTCGTACTCTAAATTATTAGTTCTTGGTGATTGCTTCTTTCATTCTTCTCTTTTTTTTTTTTTTTAAATTGTTTTTTTTTTTTTTTTTTACTGATCTTGTCAACAGCACTTGAGACTTATTATTCTTGAGTCCTATTCCTGAAGGCGAGAAAACAGGTCCTGTATATATATATATATATATATATATATATATATATATATATATATATATATATATATATATATATATATACGTGAGGAGGATATTGAAGTAGTATATATATATATATATATATATATATATATATATATATATATATATATATATATATATATATGCATTTATATCTAATTACATATTGTGTGCAACATGTGTGTATGTGTCGGTATGCATGTATACACAAATACACTAATTGGATTTTCGCTTCTCTCATTATCTTAAGCGATGTAACAACTGGCGAGGTGAAGAAATTGAAATTTATTTTCTTCAGAGAGTGATTGTGAAAAATAAATAATATTAACAATACGCAAGGCAAACTAAACATTCGCTGTGTCGCACAATATATGCAAGTCGACCAGACGTAGTCTGAAAAACTAAACGTAGATTATGCCAGAGCAACACTCTAGCAACACAATTATACAACCGTGATTGCAAAGGTTAGTTGCGTATCCTTTACAGAACGTTGCAGAACCAACCCCAATAGCCCCTGGCTGTTGTGAGGTTTTTCTAGACAAATTTGCGTTCAGTAGTTTGCCATTGCCTGATATCACTGTCAAAACAAACACAAGGCGCGTGACCAGCACCTGGGGATCGAACCCGGCTCCCCGCGTTACTAAACGTTCGCATCCACTAAGCCACCGAGCCGATCAGTGATTGCAGGAATTACATTTAGACTCGAAAATTACCTTATAATTTATTGAGAACCATCTAATATGTTGCTGAAACAGGATCAAAGATGCATAACTGGGGAGGGAAATAAAATGTTCACCTATGCAATAAAGTTGGCTTGCACATGTGGCTAAGTTAATTCATTTTTGTCCTAACTCAGCAGCATTTATTGTAAAAAATGATCTTCAATTATTTTAATTATTTTTTACTTTCAGAGAAGGTTCTTGGTATGTATCAAGTTATACACTTGAAAAAAGAATTTCAGAAGTTGGCTGTATGTGTCAAGTTAGAAACCAAAATTGTGTCCATGTACCAACAAGCACACTACACACATATTTACTAACTTATTTAAACATGTACACAATATCCTTTGCTAAATTACGTACACACACACACACGCATTTATTATACTTTTTCACATACCCACTCATGCACATACATACACTAGACAATGTACACGTACAAACATGCACACATATACTCACAAACACGAAAAGAAACCTGCAAACGTACACCCCACAAACACGTGTACATTATACAAAACCAACCATACGTATATACACGCGTCATACATACATGCATACAAACACATGCATTGACACATACTTACACATTGACACAATCACCCACGCACCTCTACAAAACATACATACAATCACGCCAACATAAAACTACTCTTACGTATTATATATACTTATAAATATACTAGTTGTGCCCTGCCACGCGTTGCTGTGGCCCAGAATAGTGAAATGGAAAAGAAAGAAAGTAGCTCTCAGCTAACAGTGTCTGGCATAACCCTCACCCCCTTCCCTCTCCCCTCCACCCAGTCATATCTCCCTCTCCGAAGGATTGAAAAACCATCCCTGGGGAAAGTTTTAAAATAGAAATAAGTAAGAAATGAGAACTTGAAAATTATGTTTTAAGCTCTCTCAGCTAAAAGTGTCGAGCATAACCCCCCACCCCTCCCCCCCCCCCTCAATAATAATTCCCTCTGCGAAGGAATAAAAAAATCGAAATAGTTAAGAAATGATAACTTGAAAATAGTGTTTTAAGCTCTCTCAGTTAACAGTGGCTGGCATCAGCGCCCCCCCCCCTCCTCCCCCCACTAATCATATCATCCTCGCCGAAGGATGGGAATGTCATCATCTGACGAAATATTGTACTAAATTGAACTTTGCACCCGAGTCCACCAAGAGAAAAATGGATAGCATTAATGCGTACTGAGAAATAAATGTGGCCAGTGTAACAGCAACCCCATCACTCATCCAGTACCAGTACTACTGCTACCACTACCACCACCCCCTTCAAAACAAAAACAAAAAACAGTCACTACTGTCTGTGCAGGTCAGTGTAGCCAGAGGAGTTAGCGCCGCATGTTGTCGCCACAGATCTCTCAACAAAGAAAAAGAAAAACAACTTCATTACC
Organism: Candidula unifasciata; assembly: GCA_905116865.2. Classification (NCBI taxonomy): domain Eukaryota; kingdom Metazoa; phylum Mollusca; class Gastropoda; order Stylommatophora; family Geomitridae; genus Candidula; species Candidula unifasciata. Next base: position 176,798 of record CAJHNH020002835.1, read on the forward strand.
TAACCAGTGATGGAACCCACAGTAATATTCCGTTCTATAGTCACAAAATGCGGAAATAAAAAACCCACCCCTCATCTCCCCTCTCCGTAGGGACGAATGTTAAATGACCTTGGCATTCGTGCCCACCCAAAGCAAACTGGACTTAAGCAGTCTTAGTTAACAGCTTCTGTCATCAACGAATAGTTTATGATCGAGTGAAGCGTCGCGGGGAGATAAATGGGGCTTTACTGAAATCGGATGTCTTTGGGCGAAAGGTGCAGATATCGCAGCCTAGCTGTAAATCACAACACAACAGGACAACAGCCCTCTTGAGGAAAAATAAAATTTAGCACCCATTGGGTAATCGAACACCGATCAGCGTGAAGGGCGGAATACTTATATCTATACTACCTAAGACTGAAGAGTTTTGGTCCGATATCGCAGCCTAGCTGTAAATAACAACACAACGTGTCAATCGCCCTCTCAAGGGTGAACGAAGATTACCCGTAACATGACCAACATCACGTCGCCGCTAACACAGGCTATCTGTAAACCCCCAAACCGAGCGGAAAAAAAAGACGTAGATATCGCAACATAGCTATAATCCACAACACAACGTGTCAGCCGCCTAGTTAAGGGCCCACAAAAAAGTATTTAATTACCCAGCGGGGCATTGATCGCCGGTCACCCGAGTAACACGCAAAATATACAACTACGCGACCAAGGACTCAAGCATCTGCCCAATTATATCTCCCTCTTCGAATGATTGAAACATTAGTGTGTGGCGACATTGTTAAAATAGAAATAGTTAAGAAATCAGAACTGTAAAAAAATGTTTTAAGCTCTCTCAGTTGAAAGTGTCTGGTATCAACCCCCCCCCCCCCTTTTTCAACGCCCCCACCCCCCCCCCCCTCCCTGACAATCATATCATCCTCTACGAGGTATAGGAAAGTCATCGCCTGACGAAATATTGTTGTTAAATTTAGCTTGGCATCCGTGTCCACCCAGGCAAAAATGGGTAGCATTAATCTGTACTGAGAAGTAAATGTGGCCAGTGTAATAGCTACTACATAACCCATTGAGTACCAGTACTACTGCTACCACTACCACCAAGACCGTCACTACATCAAAAATAACAACACAAAACGGTCACTACTGTCTCTACAGGTCGTTGTAGCCAGAGGAGTAGGCGCCGCATGCTGTCGCCACGGACTGTTTAGTTTAAGTGTGTCCCCGACATAAAACTCCATCACCTAACCAGTGGTGGAACTGACAGTAATATTCAGTGAGTGAAAAAAAAGTACACTATACTCACAAATAGCGGGGGAAAAAAACCCGCACTCGTCATATCTCCCTCTCCGAAGGGACGATGTTTTACTAACCTTGGCATCCGTGTCGACCCAAACCAAACTGGACCGTAAGCCTTCTTAGTTAACAGTTTCTGTCATCAACGAGGCTAATTTGGACTGTACTGTAATCGGATGTCTTTGTGGGTTAGGCGCTGATGTCGCAACTTAGCTGTAAACCACACCACAACGTGCCAATCAGCCCTTAAGGAAAAAAAAAGAAAAAGTAGCACCCAGTTGGGAATCGAACACCGGTCATCTGCGTAAAGGGTGGAATACTGATAATCTACTACCGAAGACTGAAGACTTTAGGTCAGATATCGCAGCCATGTTGTAAACCCCAACAGAACGTGCCAATCGCCCTCTCTCGAGTATTACCCGTGACATGAACATTGAGCATTACATTGCCGCTATCGCAGGCTAGCTGTAAACCCCAAAATCGAACGGGAATAAAAGTGTAGATATTGCAGCCTAGCTATAATTCACAACAAAACGTGTTATTACCCAGCGGAGAATCGAAATGCTTACAACTACGGTACTAAACACTCAAGCATTTAGTAGAAATGTAAGTATATAATATAATGGGAAGTTCGAAGTCACACAGATAACGGTAGCCAATCGATTGAAAACAACGAAACGAATAATGATTTGACCGTTGCTGGGGCTACGTCGTTCGTGGTTTGTGCTATTTTATGACACAAAATTACGCTTTGAGTCAGAGGCAACGTTGAGTGCAAATTTAAAAGCAATCGGTTCAGTAGTTTCCGAGATTTGAGCTTACTACATCGGAAAATTAACATTATTATTAATACTTATACATATATATACTTACACACACATAATTGAAATACATACACACACTCTCTCACATCCATAAATTACTTACAGTCATATTTATGCATTTACACAGTAGGTCATGAATACATGCATGCATATAATCATTCAAATTATCGTGCATATGCATATATTTACATTACCACCTATAAATTCATGCGAAAACACACTCATATATATATATATATATATATATATATATATATATATATATATATATATATATATATATATACACATACACGCTCATTGATATTTACAATCAAGTTTGTAAGCATGTACGTTGTTGTTGTTGGCAACACGGGAGTTAGGCAGGAATGCATACTATCCCCCCCTTTTTTTTTAAAATTGACTGGCCGATGAAGGAAGTTGCACGAGATAGGAAAGAGGCATCAGGTGGTCACTCACCTCTGGTTTAGAGGGTTTGGACAATGCAGGTGACATCGGCCTTATATCATGCTGTCATGTGGACGCTTAGAAAAAGATTGAACGACTTTTAACAACAGCCCTTAATAAAGGACTCAAAAAAACAAAAACAAAAGGTGAACTAAAATAATGAGAAATAATTACAAAACAGAAATTCCAATTATCTTAAATGATGAAGCTATAGAGGAAGTTGAATAATTTATACACCTTGAAAGTAAAGTAACTCCAGATGGAGATTCTGAAAAGGATGTAACATCAAAAATAAACAAAGCCCATAAAGCATTTGCGATGCTTAACAATCTATGGAAGTCAAAGGGATTTAGTTTGAAGACAAAACTCAGAATATACAAGAGCAAGATTATAGGAATACTATTATACAACAGTAAATGTTGGAAAATGACAGAGGGAATTACGCATAAAATTTAGACTTTTCAAAACAAATGTTTAAGGATAATTTTACGAATATTTTGGCTATACAAGATCACAAATAAAAAACTAGGGAGGAAAAAAAAAATTTGCATCACTGGCAAATCTAATCACAGTAAGACGATGAAGATGGCTCGGACATGTTTGCACAATGCCTTGTGACGCTCTGGCTAGAACAGTTCTCCTGTGGACAGCAGATGGGAAAAAGGAGAAATGGATTACCTAAGGAAACCTGAAGAAGGACAATAGTACTGGGAATGTAGGAATGTAAACTGACATGGGATACCATGGGCAGAAAAGAAGCAGACCGGCAGCAATGATCACTTGTGAATGCCTTTTGTGTCAACAGCGACATAAAGAGGATATCGATGTAAGCATGAGCACTCTAAAATACACCATATTATCAAACATCTACGTACTTACGCATAATAATGTTTATATAGACACTCTTTTGAATCACACATACACACTCACACACACACACACAAATATACACGAATTCTTTTTAAAAAAAATTAAGATAATATGAACTATTCATAATCAGTTACAAAAGACAGTTAATGTTACCGAGTTCATAATTTAAGTTTTAAATCTCAAATAAGAAATAAAAGAGCAGATGTAGCGAAGAATACAGTAATTATGAATTCCATCTGCTATGGAAAAAGAAAGAAGATGGCGAGAATGTATATCTTCTACTTCTCCACATGATGTGGGCTTCAAAAAGACTTAATTATATATATGCACATGTGGGCACTGCAACAGAAAACTGGACAGAGAAATTAGCTCCAGATGTGCCAAAGCTAATCAAGTAATGGGTCAACTATCTCCCCTGTTGACACACAAGCAGATACCTCGGAGTACGAAAGTTAATCTTATCAGAACTATTTTTTGGCCAATATTATGCTATCAGTGCCAAACGTGGACACTTACATCCTCAAATGAACGTAAAATTGTGACAACAGAGATGAAATTCCTTAGAAGAGCTGCAGGAGTTTCAAGGAAAGACAGAATACAAAATCAGGAAATCAGACGAATGCTAGGAATAAAGCCAGTCTTACAGGTCATCAAAGAACAACAAATGAAATGGTTTGGACACCTACCAAGAATGTAGGAATGCCCTGGTACTGTCTGCCACAGCGAGCCACACTAAAACGTTACAACGGGTATAAAGCGAGTGGAAGATCTCGGAAAAGATGGAGTGATGGCATTAAGAACAGCCATACAGAAATGAACATCAGTCTTAATAGTGCTCTTGACAGAGCTCATCAACGAACATTACATCTCCCCCCGACACTTCGATGAGGTACAAGGTGGAAGAGAAGAAGAAGAAGAAGGGCACTGCACCTTAAATGTACAACTGTTCTTTATTTATACACTGTTCTAAAAAAACGGTGATTTTGAATTCTAAAAGGGCATGTCGTTTTTTGGAGATTTATGCACATCATTCAGATTCCATTTCGTTTAAGTATTAGCCACAATTGAATTTCATTATGTTCCAAACGTTGTTCAGAATGATTGTTACAAAGTATTGTTTCAGCCGTATATTGTTGAGTGACTAAATCGGAGGCTTCTGTAATATATTTCTTTATCTATTGATTTGTGAATTAATAGCGTAGCACACCAGGCATACCCTTGGATATTCCGTCTCCCGCAGCAAATGTCTTAAGGTGTAGATGCCAACGCCTCCTTAGCACACATACTTAACACACGTCGTTCTCTTCTTCTCAAAATACGTCCCTCATAGTTGAATCTACACCTAAGTTTTCGTTGGCACATTTCGTACACATGCTTTTTCGTCTAAACCGGTGTCTGTTAGCACCGTTTATTTTTAAATAATCTTCAGAATTTCTTCTTTGCCCTGTACGATTGTCCCAGAAGCTGTAACTTCTTTAGCCAGAAAATCAGCACTTTTATTTGATCGCACTTTTGCTGGTCCCGGACAGTAAACACACGTGAGTTCTTTTAACACTGACGGGCTGAAGCTTCAGAATGAGACACCATAATTATTATACTATCTGTTTTTTTTTATGCAGTCAATTTCAGAGCCGCAGTGATTGCCTCCACCTAAATCCTCATGCTTGAAGTTTCAAATTTAAGAAGCGCTATTTGTTTCTGCCACGATATCTCCTTTTACTCTGGCTGAAAATTCCCTGCCCTTTCTCTCACCCTGATGAACAAAAAACTAAATGTTCATCTAGCCTATCGCTTTGATCTATCAGTTGTACCTATAATTCTTCTTTACATCGACGCCACTCTCTGCATTTAAGGGATTTGTACTAGGCTGATTCTCATCCGGGTAATGTCGCATTGAAATTTGGGTCAACTGATGATAATCTTTCAGTTGGTGTTCCTAGTGGGTTTTAATTTCTCTCTCTATGATAGGCTCTCCTTCTTAGTAAGTTAAGTCAAGAATTGACATCACATAACTCAGAACATTCCCATGCGTGCTCCTTCCTCATCTTCAGCAACCAGCGCAGAGTTCTAATACTGATGGTACCGGTCACAATCTGGTTATATGTCTGTCTCGCTGTTCCTATGAGTGTAGCGAGTCGGCCAGACCCTCTGGATACACTCAGGTGCCTCATTCTCTACTGATTCCGTTACTTGTTCCAAAATGGCCTTGACAACATCTGCCCTGCCATGAATCAGTTCACAACCAAGTGGTGCAGATCCAAACAATCCGCCTGTTCATTACCCACCACGCCAGCATGACCAGGAAAAAAGATCCAAAGTATGATCAATACCTGTGATCTTTCCAGTGAAGCTTGCCCCTCTGCTAGAAGCATTCCTGTCTTCAGCTTTCTCAGCATACTTTCAGAGTCTGTTACAATTACGACATGTGTATGCTTTTTGTTTCCTAGCCACCGGAGAGCTGCAGTTACCGCCTCCACCTCAATTCTCATGCTAGACGTTGTGGTGTCGTATGCTAGGCTATCTTGCACTAACGACTGTCCATTAACTTTCGCTACAAACCACCAGGCATTTCTCTTTCCTCTCACGACCGAACCAACTGTATAGATAATAAGATCAACTAAACTGTCGTGAATCAACTGTTGGACTTCATCCTCCATAGCACCCGATGGCTACTTTCTACACTCCCGACGCAGTGTGATTATAACCCTGCACAGGTCAGACATGCCCTCTGATACTTTGACCCACTCCTCTCATCGCACAATGTTCTTCAGCATGCATACTTGTCTTATTGTCTTCTGCTTGAGCCATTATTGATTTTCCCCTTTTCAGCCTCTGACCCTTATCTGCAGCTAAGGCTTCAAAAAAAAAAAAAAAAAAAAAAAAAGGGGGGGGGGGGGGGGGGGGGTTCTTTGTCTGTATCTACTCTGAGGTATGACTTAGCCTGCAGCACTTTTAGTCTATCTGCAATAGCCGGTGATGCAAGGGTGTAGTGCATGCACACAATCGGGGTGTCTCTTGTTTATCCCAGGATCCCACCCGCATAGCATCATTGTGTGTACGCTCCAGTTTCTCTAGCTGACTATTTGAGACTGTGAGTAACCCTAATCCATAATTAATTAATGAGGTGATTAAGTGCTGGTAAAGTTTGATGAGCATTCTCTGCTCCATGTCCATCGCTGCCACAATCTTTAGTGCATTACGATCTTTTTGAGCCTTTGTCACCAACTCCTCTTTGTGACCTTTAAAAGACAAATTTCTGTCAAAGATGATTCCCAGGTATTGCTGCCTGCTGTCTCTTTCGATGTCCCTGTCATTTATTTTGAGGCTTGGAACAACAGCTCTAATAAACCTGTTGTCCAAAGAACACCACAGAACAGTTGCCTTTTCTGGATTAATTATAGCACCTATCTCTGTACACCAGTCGGTCACCTTATCTAATGTCGCCTGTAATTATTTAGCTAATTGATTACGACCACTTCCCTTCCTATATACGAGAACACCATCTGGAAATGTCAATATTTTGCCCACTCCGGGTGTTTCCAGGTCCGCAATGCTGCTCGCAAAACGTTTAAAAAATACATGTGAAACGCAGATCCTTGTAGTAGTCCTCAAGATATAATACATGGTTCAGAGGTCCGTGAACCCAGGCGGAGTGTACAAAACAGCTGCTATCCAGTTTACTAACCAAGTGAACTTCCTTGTACCGTCTACAACATCAGACAGCAAATAGTAAACATCATCATGACCTTAAAATGTCAACCATCACTGGGATATTCTGACTCTATATTACAGCATTTTTGTTTCTTCATTCTTTCGTGTGTTAATTTTTTTTTTTTTCGAACATACTGAATGAGAAGTGTTTAGTTATTTATTTTGTTCATGTACGGGAAAAATGATAGTAAATCAGTCTCTTGTTTTCAAAACAGATCAGAATTGTAGTATGTATCTAGTTATAAAAAATGTGTTTCCCATGTCAATAATCACAATAGATTTACATTTACAAACCAATACATAATCATAAACACACACACTCACACACACACACACACACACACACACACTTCACTATACATGAACAAACCTATACAGTCTTTTTCGTCTACTTCCATTCATACATACACACACACACACACACACACTCGTAATACTCCTTTACACACTCACTCATAAAGAGACACATATGAGAGCATATACATTCACAAGATCATACACACATACATACACATCTGTACTCGCAAACAAGTATAGAATGTTTGTCGCACTTTTCCTAACCGCTTTACTGCAGTTCTCTTTAACTTTAGTGCCTTTTCTACCCCTCTACCTTCTGCGTATTGAACTCCTCTACGACATGGAGTTGCAGTTGGAGTTTTTCCCTCGTTGGCTCTTGAGACCAGAATGACATTTCCCAAAAGTCTCCACAACGTTAAGAGGATATATATATATATATATCATTGTTTTCATTGGTGTATCGCACCTCGAGACAATACTCACTCCTTCATTTTGAATCCGTTCAAGTGTTGCCGACTGCGGTGTGGATAGTGTTGAAACGCCATGCCATAATCAATTTAGGAAAAGCCAAGACGATTGAACAATAAGATCAGTCGTCTCCGTGTCATGTGTGTCGCCACCATCGACTTCAGTGTTTCCAGGTCATGCTAGCAATGTAATCACCGTCTGTTGTATGTGATATTTGTACGACAGACTGACTGATCAAGGGTGAACCCAAATAAAGTGCAAGAAAAATAATGCCACATAAATTAAGTAATCCTTATAAAGCTTCTTTGGAAACAAAAAAATGTATATGTGAACAGAAATATGAATTTGCTTAGGCTGCTGCAGATTGTGAGACTGTAGATTAGATAGTTAATTCCTAAATACAGCCTAAATCACAACATGCTTGCACTGTATGTAGAGAGAGAGAGAGAGAGAGAGAGAGAGAGAGAGAGAGAGAGAGAGAGAGAGAGAGAGAGAGAGAGAGAGAGAGAGATAGAGTGGGCGGGGGATAGTATGAATGTTGTAATAATGTATAGATGAAATCCTACAATTATCTTTGCTAATTATAATGTAATATTTATGTTTCCTTTTCAAATTTGCACACATAGACGAACTGCGTAAGCATGTCTTTATTTGAAAAATACATACTTCTCTCTCTCTCTTTTTTTTTTTTTTGTATCTATCTCAGTCTCTGTCTCATTTCACATACACTCTAAATTGATTAATTTTATACGCTGTCCCTGAAGCACATTGATTACACACACGTCTTTCTTTTCCTCTCATAAAACGTCCTTCATTGTAGAACCACACATAATTCTTCGTTCGCACATTCTTACACATGTTACTTTATCTTATTTAGTATGTTTTATCAGGATTCGGTCATACATGGCGTGTCTTCTTTGTTTAGTACAAGTGTTATTAAAGCTATCACTTTTGAAAGAAGAAAATCCGCTTTTCATTTCCTCGCACTCCTATACCCGCGGTTAGTATATCCATCTGAGTTCCTGTAGCGCTGACGTGGTGAAGCTTGGTATATAGCCACGCACATTTAGCCATTTTCAACTTTCGACAGAACCAACTGAGAATCAGGTACAATAATTCATCTGGTATTTCTATTGCTTGATATCCATGTCAGAGCTGCAGTGACTGCCACCACTTCCATCCTCAAATTGAAAGTCCCAGTTCAAGAAGCACCATTTTGTTCTACCGCGATATCTCGTTTAACTCTAGCTGAACATACCCAATTTGATCTCTCACCCCGATGAACAGAAATATAACTGTAAACTATTGCATTATCCAACCTAGCGTTTTGATCTATCGGATTTCGTGCATAAACTTCTGTCATCCTTGAACCACTCTCTGCATGCTGTTCCCAATTTTATGTTGACCTGATGGGAGCTGCTCTTGTCTTAGTAATGAGCCATTTCCTGTCTTCTTTGATTTTTTGCGACAATCAGTAAAACTAAACTTTCCATTGACACATTTTTCCTGTTTAAATCCTTTACATTCATTTTGACAAACCATTATGTTTATTAACTCCCTTAAAACAAAGACTGTAAGATAGGGGGCGTTAAAGGAGGTTGGTTCTTTGTCGGTCAGATTTAAGAGACTGCAAACATGAAGAATATTAACCATAACTCCCCCCCCCCCTCTTGAATTACTGCCCTGTCACACTGAATGCTTGTTGAGGTGGCGGTAGAACTAACTTTGAGAAGAACTATTATATAACGCTCATAACACTTCCTCTTTTGCCATGACTGATGGATCAACTCCCACACCCTGTAATTATTTACCTGCTACATAACATTCAGAGAAGCATTACACTTGCATTGGAATGTGATATCAACGCGTCAAGGAAACTAAATCAAATTAGTAACAAAGTGGAGGGAAATAACATGAAAATAAACACTACGAAGACAGCGACAATGGTGATAGGAAGACAGAAAGAGAATTTAGAAAATTTTCACATCAGATGGAAAACTGGACGGATAAATTAGCTCGTGATGTGTCAAAGCGAATCAAGTAATGGGGCAACTATCTTCCCTGTTGACACACAATCAGATACCCCCGAGTACTGAAGTGAATCTTATCAGAACTATTTATTAGCCAACACTATGCTATCAATGCCAAACGTGGACACTAACATCTGCCAATGAACGCAAAATTGTGACAACAAAAATGGTATGACTTAGAAGAGCTGCGGGAGTTTCAAGGAAAGACAGAATACGAAATCAAGAAATCAGACAAATGCTAAGAATCAAGCCAGTCTTACAGGTCGTCAAAGAACAACAAATGAAATGGTTTTGACACGTAACAAGAATAACCTGGTACTATCTGCCACAGCGAGGTACACTACAACGTTACAACGGGTATAGAGCTATTAGAGTTCCTCGGAAAATATTTAGTGATGGCATAAAGAACAACCTTACAGAAATGAACATCATCCTTAATAGTGCTCTTGACAGAGCCCATCAACGAACGTTACATCTACCCACCCCCACGACGCTTCGATGATAAACACGGTGAAAGAGAAGAAAAAAAAAAAAGACGAAGGAAACGGCTGAGTTACAAGAAAACACACAGGCGAAAGATTCATGAGCTCGCTCCTAACTGGAATTTCTATTACATGTGCGGCAGCATTGGAAACCAAGGTTAAGTAGAGGACGAGATAATAACACTTTCTTTTGCTCTCCCGGAGAAGCCGGGCAACTGAATCTTTTACATAAATATTCAGACAGATATTTCGACATACTGTATATTTTATGTGGCTGTTTAATTGTATTTTCCTAATTTAGCAGCATGAATAAGAAAATGATCTTCAATGTAATAATCTATTTTTCTTTCAGAGGATACTCTCAGTATGTATCAAGTTATAAACAACATTCCCCACTCCCCCATAGCTAATGCACTCTATACATGCATTTACTAATTCATACACACAGTTAAATACATAAACACTATCCTTTGCATGCTCAAACATGTGCGCAGTCGCTTTCGTCAACGTACATACACACACACACACAGACATAATTCTCATTCATAACCTACTGATGCATCTTCTTCTGCCTCTCTAGCCTCAACGGTGTATATGCCGTCAGTAAACTCACGCCAAGTAGTTCAATCCTTTGCTATCATATGCAGCTCTCCCCATGTCCTCTTCATCTTTCTAACTTCAATATCCAGCTCCCTTTTCCGTGTTTTTGGCTTTTCCTTATTCCTATGCTCCCCCCTCTGGGTTTCAATGCAAAGTCATTCTAGTTATATTGTTCTCCGGTTTTCTCAGTGGTTGTCCTATCCAACCCCAGCATCATTTCTTCACATCTTGGTCCACTGAAACTTGCCTAGTTATCTTCCAAAGCTCTACTTAGGGATCCTATCGTAAACTTTAATTCCCTCTCTTCTACGCAAGCACCAGTTAATGAGTGTCTGTACATTATTAGTCTTTTCCTTAGTGAATAGGACATAACAGGAATATCATCAGCGAAGTCCAGATCGTCAAGCTGTTTCGCAGGGGTCCACTGGATTCAATTCCTGGTGTTAGCAGTTGTCTTCATAATCCAGTCTGTTACCGGTACAAATAGGAGAGGCGACAAAAGACACCACTGTCGCGCACCTGTTTTCAACAAGATATCATTCTCTCCAGTCTGTTGGTATTTCTTCAGCCTCCCAGACTTTACTAAATTATCTATGCAGCAATTCTTTTGATGTGTTCACGTTGGCCCTAGTAGTTTCTGCTGGGATACCACCTGTGTAGGTTCTGGAGAATAGACCCACTGTCTCCCCAAAAGCATGTCGTAAGTGTAGACTAACTGGGGAGCTTCCTTTGAAGTCGGAGTGCATCTGCCGGAGAGGCAAGGAACCAACACTCTGTATTAAAGAGAATAAGATCTGTAAAACTGATGCACACGCAACACTCAGGTTCTGAAGCAGGACTGCAGTTCAGTAGTGGACGAGCAACCAGAACTTTCCGCCAGAGTGTACAGCTGGTGAACGCGAAGAAGAAGAAGCAGATTAATAGCTTTTCTAATTTCCTCTGTTGATTGTATCTACCACTTGCTGGAAAAGCTGGGTGTCTGGAGGAACCTCTGGGTCTGGTCTATTTAGAAGTATTTCAAAATATTCAGCTCATCTATCCATTTGATCTTCTATGTTAGTGAGTTCCTTTCCTTGACTATTTTGGATTTATCCAGTTGGCTGACTTTATTGACCTAATAATGTCCTTGTGTTACTGTAAAGTTCTTAGAGGTTTCGTTTTGCTGCTGCTGTCTCCGCTTTTTGTGCTAGATTATTTAGATGTGTCACTGTATCTGCCCTTATACGCCTCCTAACTTCCTTATTGGCTTCTGTGTATTTATCCTGAGCTCTAGCTTTAGCAGCTCTAGATTTGCTATTTTTTAAGTCTGTTTTTTTTTTTTTTTTTCACTTTTCCTTACTTCAATAAATTTAATGGTTTCTCGTGTTATCCACGCTTTATATTTCCGTTCTTTCTTGCCAAGAACTTATACACAAGATTCATTCCAGATTCCCTTGATATATATATATCGGCATAAGATGCTAAGTATCTTTTATGTTTCAACTTGAGTTTACATTCCATCAAAAAATGATCAGTAAATACATCGGCACTTCTGAAAGCCCTAACATCATAAAGGCATGATCTAAGCTTTTTTTTTTTGTTAATACATAGGTGATCAATTTGTGTATTCTTTTATTGGAGAACATGCTTCTACCAAAAACATACTGGTTTCTTCTTGCACAAAAGTTTGAGAATAAAGCTATATTTTCATTCATCACTCCTTGACCATGTCTTCCCATAACCTCTTCATAACCTGTATTAGCTGATCGCATCTTAGCATTCAGGTCACCCATCACATATTTTATATTTCCCCTTCTGTCATTATTTATAACATTTTAAAGCAGCGTGTAAAATTCTTCCCCAACTGATTCATCGTTATCATTTGTTAGTGCATAACACTGCATGACCGACATGTTCACCATCTGTTTCGCTGTTCTAAATAACGCTCTTATTTTTCTAGGACTCACAGCTTCCCATTCTATAAGTGCCCTCTCTACTTCTTTCAAAAACATCAGGGCCTCTCCTTCACTGTGTGGAGAATTTTCCTCTGTGTGTCCTGAGAACAAAATAGTTTCCCCTGATACCTTTTCCCGCACATAACCGTAAGATACTAATACTATGATGCTTCATTTCCCTTACTACTTGCACTGTTTTTCCTTTATCGTAAGAAAGTTCAAACATTCCAGGTGCCAATTCAGGAGGTTTTCCTTGATGACAGGAGATGCCTTAACGATCTTGATTCATTTCGGCTTTCTCCACACCTTGTCATACTTCTTCTACTTAAAGAATCTCACTTCATCTTGGTTGGCTGGGTTTAACTTGTTTCTCTTTTTGAGTCACAAAAAATAACCTTATAAAGCAATGATGTACTGACACACGTAAATGCATATACAAACGCAAGATCATCAAACATACATACATGAAGACAATATACTCACAAACACCTACACAAACCTGCACACTCACAACCACGTGTACATTATTCACAACTTACCCCCCCCCCCACATACACGCACACACACACATATATATATGCATACACAATCTAATAATGCATACATACATACAAGCACTGACACATATTTACACATTCAAACAATCACACATTCATGTATACAAAAACATACATACAACCACGCATACCCACACACACACAAATTTCCCAAAACACACCCACTCATAAATATCCGTACATACATACAAATCGTAATTATAAAAAAAATTACAATTCACTCTCTTACATTCGCATAATATTCACTTTCATATTTATACATGGGTGAATTCAGTCAAGCATACGCAAGATCAATAATACCTGCATACATATATACACATATACTCATACGAACACAGACACGCGCGATTTCTTAAAAAAAAAAGAGAATAAAATTATCATTTTCTAGTATAATATCAACTATTAATATTGTTACAGAAGACAGTTAATGATTGAAGTGTTTATAAATCAAGATTTAAATATAAACATATTACTGAACTAACAGATGTTTTAATGTCTAATTTGTTTCAAAATTACGACATAAAGAGCAGCGTTGGCGAAGAATGCATTAATTTTAAAAATCTACCTGCTTTCGACAAAGAAATAGTACGGTGAGAGATTATCATAGCTTCTTTTTTCTATACATGATGTCGGTTTCAAAGGGATTTGGTTATCTTAACGCACATTTGGGGATACACCTGTTTACCATTTAGAAACTGCTTTTGAAAAGGTCATTTTCAGTTCTAAAACGACTTCAGAAGTATCAACTGACTAAATCAAGAATAACTGCTCTATTTGGCGTGCTGCTCGGAGAATCAGTCATCACGGTTAGTTTTAGTTTCGCAGAAGTTTTAACAGCGTTCGAATTTCTTAAAGATCGCTAAGTTTTTTCTTTTTTTAAAGTGACAGCTACACTGTATTGTTTAAGACATACATTGTCGAATGGCTAAAGTGCTAGTAGTTTGAGAGTCCATATCACAGCACACCAATCATTTCAATAGATACTGTGTCTTCCGCAGCAAATGTCTAAGGAATAGATGCAGTCTGTCCCCATAGCACACTGATGATACACACGTCGTTCTCATCCTCTCATCATTCGCCCCTGATTGTTGGACCCACACCTAATTTCTCGATCATACATTCTTTCAAATGGTATTTTATCTAACCAGGTGTCTTTTTTTAGCATTCGTTTATAGCATTTTCAGCATTCGTGTTCAGAATGTCGTCTTTGCCCAGTAGGATTTGTGTAGAAGCAATCGCTTTTGTAGCCAGAAAATCCGCCCTTTCATTACCTCACACTCCTGCATATCCTGGACAGTATATAAACCTGGCTGTTTGTAAAAATGATTTGCGGCTGACTGACTTTTTACCCCACCAGAACATCACACAAGCGATAAACACCCGATGACACAAAGTGCCACCATGTGGATGAGGATCGCTATGGAGAGGTCCCAGAAACCGCGTTCAGACAATTGGCCACATTTATGGCCTGTCTATATTGCGGCCTCTGGCAAACGCCAGGGTGGGGGTTCAAATAACAAAACATTTCCTTAAAAGGACAAAACTGGATGTGTGTGTCTAATGTGCGACATTACTCATGAGACAGTTATCAATTTAAAGCCTTCGACAGTGCCGACTGAGAATCAGACACTGTAACTCCTCTGGTATCTCTCTTTTCTGCCATCCATTTCACAGCTGTAGTTATTGCCTCCACTTCCATTCTCATAACCGAAGTTCTGAATAAAAAGAGCGCTGTGTTTTCCTACAGCGATACACCTTTTTAATATACCTGAAAATCAGTGAAAGTAAACTTTTCCGGGAGTTATTCCCCCCCCCCTCCCCTCTTTTACAACCTTTACAGAAATTTGTAAGAATTAATTTCTTTGTTACCTCCCTTGAAACGTAGACCGTAAGATATGTTCCTTAGTAGAGATTGTTGAATTGTCGGTCAGATTTAAGGGACTGCATACCCGTCGAGTTTTAACTGTGTGTGAAGTCCCGATTCACTGCCCCATGACACCATACGGTTGCTAGGGTGGTAGAAGCCCTACTTATGAGAAGAACTAGTCTAGGACGCTCTCGGGCCATGACTCAGTAAATAGCTCCTACGTCTATTATTATTATTATTGTGTGTGTGTGTGTGTGTGTGCTACATAACAATTAGAGAATCTCCAGACAATCACTGAAATGATACACTGTTGTATTTTGGAGACCACTGTGTCCAAACGAAACTCTAAGAGGAAATGCTTATGTTGTGCTCGCTCCTCGGGTAGATTTTCTAAAATATATATGCAAGCGATGGAGACCAAGATGAGTTAAAGAAAGAGAGAATGAAACGGTATATCCCCCTCCGAGCCAAGCCGGGCAATTAGTCCACCTCTTTTATGTTCAGACAGACATTTCGACAGACTGTGAATGAGATGTGGCTGGTTAATTCAGTTTTCCCATCATAGCAGCATGTTTGGGAGAAAATGATCTTCATTTCTTTGTGTGTGTGTGTGTTTTTCAGAGGATACTCTTGGTATGTATAAACTTATAAACAAAAATTATTCTCACCATGGCATAAGCACACTATACATACATTTACTAATTCATACACATACGTAAATACAAATACATTTCTTTGAGCATGCACAGGCATGTACACAATCTATTTCGTCCACTTGTATACATACACCAATCATAACATTCAATCACAGAGGATGATGCCCATATACATACATGCACACAATATCCTTAAATACACGTATATAATGCTGCTTTGAAAAGCGTGGCAAAGGAATTCAATATCAGCATCCAGAGTGGCCAGATACAAGAGGAATGGCTCCATAGTTATTTATTTCCACTACCAAAGCCTAATAAAGACCACTCAAAGATCTGCGGCTACAGAATCATCTCGATGCAGAATACTGTTGGCAAACTTTTGGAAAAAAATTGTCGCACAAAGATTGACCACCTACTTGGAACTACATGATAAGTTCCCACCAACACTTGGAGGGTACAGGTTCAATAAAGAGACATGGTTCAATGCTGCAGTTTTCGCCTACGATGCGTACGAGGGATTTCAGATTAAAGAAGAGACATGTGCGGCAGTGTTGGACTTAGAAGATGCCTACAATAAAGTACCATATGATTATTTAATTCAATTACTGCTTAAACTAGAAGTTAATCCTATTCTGATCCGCTGGATTGCTGCGGTCCTGTTCCAGAGAAAGATTGTACTAAGATGTGGTAGCTGGTCCTCAGAACCGCAAACGATATGTCCAGGCTTACCACAGGGATCACCGCTATCACCAGTCCTATTCAACGTTTATACGGTGATGATCACTGAGCAGCAGTTGAATGGAAAGGGAAGGACTTTGTCATTTGCTGATGACATTTTGATTTATCGACGAGGGCTTGATAGACAGGAGATCGCCAGCACTATGCACAAAGAACTCGATCGAATTGCCGCCTGGTGTGATGTTTCCAATGCCTATGTCAATCCTTCAAAGGCATCAGTGTCATGGTTCTCTTTGAACAATCACATTGTCAAGTCGGACTTACCAGAAGTGAAAATGCGTGATAATGTATTGATCAGAACCAACGTTATGACGTTTCTCGGGGTGAGGTTCGATCGCAGCTTGTCATTCAGGGAACACGTTGACCATGTGATAACAAAAGCACGCAAAGGTCTATCTGCAATGAGGATTATGGCTGCTTCCAATATTGAGCAAAGACTACTAATACTTCTATTCTACGGTCTAGTCCTTTTCCCCATTGAATACGCTCTGGCCATCCTCACTGTCAGTGCTACCCAGATTGAACGACTCGAAAATGTGCAAAATGAAGCCATGCACATTATTTTGGGATGTACAAGAGACACATCATGTGGAGCAATGAGGTATCTACTTGACTTTCCAACAATGAACCAAAGTATCAGGATGTGGAGGGCTCGGGCATATCTCAAAATATGTGCTGATAAGAAACACCCACTGCATCATGCTCTTTTTAGTGAAAAGGGCGACAGACTGAAGAGGGGAAAATCGTGGCTAGGTCGGGCAGAAGATGTTATTAGGCAAATATGCAGCCTAACCGACATCATACCTGGTGCAGAATGGATACCTGTGCCTCAGGCGTTAATTTGTACATTTTCCTGTATTGTCACACTCAACAGGCGATGTAGAGAAGAGAACCCTGTCGCTGTTAATGCAGAGGTCAACGCTCTCATCGGTGAAAATTCAGATGAAGCAGATGCAATAATCTATACAGACGGATCCGTTATACGCCAAAGAAGAAGCGCATGGGCATTTACAGCACACTCAGCGGGCAGAACAGTCAAAGAAGCCAACGGCGCCTTCTCCATGACAACCAGCAGCATGACGATGGAGGTGATGGCAGTGACGCAAGCGCTTGCCTGGCTTGAAACACAAAAATACACCCGCGTGTGTATACTCAGTGATTCAATGAGTATGATCCGGAGGGTTCAAGCAGGTTCAGTGCGAAGACAATGGCTTGAATCATTACAGAAGTCCACTGTGCGTGGAGTCACCTTTATTTTTGTTCCGGGACACGCAGGCGTCGATGGAAATGAAAGAGCTGACAGGTTGGCTGGATCCGCTATCACTTCCGACGGTCAGCCTATGGATCATGCTGATATTATCAATGCCCTCCGAGAAATGGGAAGGATAGAGGACTTTGGTGGCAGTGAATCCACATCACTCGCCAGAATGGCAGACTTGGGAATTAAGATCGGCACAGCAAAAAACGAGACGCACACCAGACACGCTAGAAGACTTGTTAATCAACATAGAACTGGTACTATTAGCCATCGGACGTTGGGGTTCATACTGAGGGGAGGATCTGAGCACCTATGGACATGTCCGGAGTGCAATGAGGATAACCCAACTAACTAACTAACTAACTAACTAACACGTATATAAACATGCACACTCACCTACATTTGTACATAATACAAACTGACCCATACGTAAAAACACATACATACACAATCACATACATACATGCATTGACACATACTTACACATTCACACAATCATACGATATATATTTAAAGAAACATGCATACACACACACGTATTCTCACATAATAATACGTGTACATTATACACACTCATAAATAGCCATACCTACAAACAAATCGTAATTAAAAAACACATCCCTTCTTTTACATGCACATACTACTAACAGTCAGATTTCTACATATGCACAATCAGTCATGCACACAAGATCATGAATATGCAAAACATGCATGCATACATAAATACATACATACATACATACACATATACACACATACATTCATTTACATAAATATACATACGTGTATGTTTACATAAAAATAAGTAAGTAAAGGACCCTTTCCACGTCATTAGGCGTATTGGGCATATAGGGATATATTTTTATAGACCAATCGGCATAATATGGGTGATGTGGTCAGCATTACGCCGGCCGTCTTTACTTCCCTGGGGCTGCACCCGGTACCCACTCAAACATGTTTACATATACACCTATCAAATAATTCAAAAACCATACATATGAGTTCACTCATACTTAAAATCAGGTATATATGCATGCACACTCTTACATACACACATATTATCATACATTCACATGTTTACACATACACATACGTACACACGCATTTGCTTCACACACATACACATACGAACTCTAAAAAAAGCATGAAAATATCATTTTCTAAGATAATATCTTCCAATCCGATTGACTACACAATACAATAATAAAAGATTTAGAAATGTCCTCTAAAAATGAAGACAATGCCTGGTGCTGACTGTAGTAGGGATCACATGCAACTTTGTGGACAAGTAGAACTCAGATTGAAGAGAAGAAAGAAAACGATTAAAAATCTAAAACCTAATAACGATATCCTACAAGTGGATAAATAAATTCAAGAACAATAGAGAGTGATTGTAAAAAAAAACACAGATACAATGCAATAACTAAAATTCAAAGTATAAATGAACATTAGGAAATGCTAACATACTCTGTTCGGCAAACAAGCACAGAGCTATTGCCGAACATGAAACAAACAACTAAAAAGAAATGGATGACTATGGAAATCTTGAAGTTGATAGACAAACGTTAACAAAATCAAAATAACAAAGAAGAGTATGAAAGGATACACAAAGAAATCAGAGATAAATGTGTGAGAGCCAGAGAAAAATGGTCAAATGCGCAATACAATTGAAATAAATTTCCCTAAAGATACAAACAGTATACACACGCAAATCAGCCATCCGACAGGAAGACAAATAAGACTAACTATGGGATGTGTAGATTCAAAACCAGGAAAGTTATTAATGGACGACAATTCTGTAATAAAGAGATTGAATGAATACATACGAGAATTATATAATGGAGAAAGAACAGTTTTAACAACAGAAAGTAACCTAGAAGGGTCACCCATACTAAAAGATGCTATCAAACACACGAAGAAAGGAAATACAGTCGGACCAGATGGAATTACATTACAGGAAATAGAAGTACTCGATAAATTTGGCGTTGACATATTAAATAAACTGCTGAATAATATTTACAGCAGTGAAGATATACTTAATTATATGCAGAGGTCTGTATTTATAGCACTACCTAAAAGACCTGGGGCATTTGAATGTGATGAATTTCGTACACTCGACCTTATAAAACATGTCACTAAACTGTAACTCAGAATTATAATGAGAAGAACAAGAAATACAAGTGGAAATTAGTGAAGAGCAGTATGGTTTCATAGAAGGGAAAGTTACAAATAATGCAATATGCACATTGCGAAGATTAGTGGAGAGATCAATGGAGAAATAAAAAGACATACATTTGTGATTCATAGATTAAACCAAAGTTGAGCTGAGTTGATTTAAGAACCGACGTCACAGCACTCGGGGCATTCCCCTAAGCGCTCCGTCCCCCATCATCATCACCGTCTTGCCTTTCCTCTGAGCATCGGGCATCTGTCAAAACCCCTTGTCACTTCCCGCTACATCAGTGCCACCAGACTGTGGTGATCCATTTGCTCCTCCAAACTGTACACGCTCTCCCACAAGATTATACCAAAGCTTTTGATAACGTGAAACATAGTGAAATGATAAAATTGTGGGATGATATTAACATTAAAAATAAAAAATAAAATATTTACTGGAAGCAAGAAGCAGCAATTAAATAGGGAAATAAAGTAGTTATGAACGGATAAAGCAAGGATTGGGACAAGGATGTGTTTTGTCACCGAATCTCTGCTCTCTCTCTCTCTCTCTTTCTCTCTCTCTCTCTCTCTTTCTCTCTCTCTCTCGTGAAATAATAAGCAACAAGCTCAAGGACAGACCAGGAATACTAGCTGGCGTTTATAATGCAAACAATCTTCGTTATACAAATGATACAGTATTAATAGCTGAAAACTTAAAAGACCTGCAGCAACTCCTCGACACTGTGATCGTAGAGAATGCAAACGAGAGACTCTCCTTGAATGTCAAGAAAACAGAAACAATTGTTATATCAAAGAAGAATAAGATAACTCCAAAATGTGACATAAAAATAGAAGGAAAAGTGCTTAACCGTGTCAATAAATTCAAGTATTTAGTAACATTCCTAACATTAGATGGACGCTGTGTGACATAAATTAAGATCACAATTGGCCAGGCTAATGCAACTTTTTAGAAGATGAAAAGTAGTTTATGTAATAAACCATTCTCATTAAACATCATAAATCGAGTATTGAAATGTTACATCTAGCCTGTACTCTTGCATGGAGGTGAATCTTAGAATGTGAGCAAATACAGTAAGAAGAGTTTGGAGGCAACAGAGATGTGGTTCTTGAGAAGAATGTTGAGAATACCTTGGACTGCCAGAATAACCAACATTGAATGCCTGGCTGACTAAAGTCGAACTGTGCTTACAAAAATGAGAAGTATACAAAGTTGTTTGGCAATATACTGAGGAAAGCAGCACTAGAAAAAAATCGTGACGACTGGACAGATCACTGTTAGAAGAGGGAGGCAGAGGCAGACCGAGAGAAATTAAGGTGGACGGCAATAGACAGTGGCGTGAGGGAATATGATCGGTAGAATTGATCCAGAACACCAGAGACGGAGATCTATGGCGACGCAGCACGCCTAAGCCAGCTGGCAAGGCACTTGATGAAGATAAGATAACAACGTTTATAATTTAAGATTTCAGTCTCATATATCACTGAATTTAAAGATGTTCAAATGTGTAACGTCTTTTACATTACTGACGTAATGAGCAGCTTTGGCGAGGAATGCAATAATTTTAAAGTCTGCTGTCAAATAAGACAGAATATTGTGAGAAGTTATCATAGCTTCCATTTCTCCACTTGATGTCGGTTTCTCAGAGACTGTTATTTACACGCATATGTGGGCACTGTACCGATGTACAACTTTTCTCCATTTACACATTGCTCAGCTAGAAAGTCATTTCCAATTTCAAAACGGCTTCAGAAGTATCAACAGACAACACTAGATCAAGAACAACTGCTGTTTTTTGGAGTGCTGTCCGGAGAATAATGTATCACAGTTAGTTTCGATTTTGACGAAGTGTTAACAGCGTTCGAATGTATATAAGCTTGGTATGTTTATCAAAATAACTACATTGTTTTGTTTCAGCCATGTATTGTTACATTTTGTTAGGGGCTTCTGTGAGATACGTCTTCATCTACTGGTTTGAGAATCGATATCATGGCAGAGCTGGCACACACACTCAAAAATACACTCGCACACACACACACACAGATAATCCATCAGCCACAGCAAATGGCTTACGTATAGATGCCAACAGTCCCATTAACACACCGCTTAAATGGACGCTGTTCTGTTCCTAAAATATTAAACATGCCCCTGGTAATTAAAAATATGTATCAGGTAACTTATGTCGTGACCTGTATTGCTGAGTGTACGAGGGGAAAATCCGAGGCTCCTCATTGCCACATCTGATTGTTCGCTCATACATTTTGACAAATGTTATTTCATCTAACCCCCTGTCTTTTATCAGTAGTGGTTCATACTTAGTCTTCGGAATGTCTCATTTGCCCAGTATGATTATTCTACAATCTATCGGTTTTGTAGCCATAAAATCTGCTCTTTTTTTTCTCGCACTACTGCACATCCTGGACAGTATAACCACTCGAGTCTCTGTAATGCTGACGTGCCGAAGCTTTGTATCTACTCATGCCACATATGTCCATTTCAATCATTCGACAGTGCCGACTAAGAATCAGACACTATAATTCTTCTGGTGTCTTTGTTTTCTGCCATCGATTTCAGAGCTTCAGTGACTGCATTAACTTTCAAAAGCTCATTTGAAGTTCCAGATGAAAATGCGACATTTTGTTCTATCGCGATATCCCTGTTCAGTCTAGCTGAAAATTCCCAACCTGATCTCTTGCCCCTATGAACAGAAAATAAGTGTACAATACATCACCTAACCTAGAGCATTGATAAATCAGCTGTTGTACCTCATATTCTCCCTCACATTGACACCAACATATGCATTCTGTTTCCAATTTGATATTAAAGTGATGGGTACTGCTGTTGTCCTAGCGATTAGCCATTTTCTGTCTTCTTTTATTTATTGCGACAGTCAGTAAAAGTAAACTTTCGCAGAAGTTATATCCATCGAAGTATTATCCCCTTATCCTTTACGTTGATTTTGGAAATTGCATTTCGTTAGCTGCCTTGAAAAGTAGACTGTATGATCGAGGCGTTAAGGAAGTTGTTGCTATGTTGGTCACATTTAAGGGACTGCAAACATGTCGCGTTGTATTCCTAAGTCACTCCCCAGATAACAAACATTCTTATCACACCAAATGGCTACTAATGTGGCGGCAGTGCTAACTATGGGAAGAACTGATCTAAGAAACTCCTACCACTCCCTCTCGGGCCAGGACTCAGGGGCCAACTCCAGCACCTTGTACAAACTGATATGCTACATACAACACAGACGACGTGCACCGAGTTACGATATTGACGGGTGTGACAATACGCTCGGTGACTCCAGAATGTCTTTCCTCCACCTACTTTTATTTCTTTGTATTTTGAAAGTATACAGGAAAATAGGGATTTGGATACATCCTTAATCTAAGTAGGCGAAATAAACAAGCATTTAATTCTCCTGGGATGTTGGCGATATCACACACTAAAACTTTTTCCCAGTTGTTAAGTGTTGAGGTACAGAGATAAGACTGACCAAGCAGACTTACTGACTGGAGATTTGCACACCATCTGTTGGGGTCAGATATTTTATCTCGTAGCCAGACTTTTAGGAGCAGCTAACTCCGGCTAATTGTGATTAATTCCCCCTGAGGTTACCTAACTCGACGGCAGGTCCGACGGTCACTATTGACACAGTGAGCGGAAAGTGTTGGCAGAAGAATTGACACCGTCTGATTTTATTGTGAAGGCAGGTGAAGTAGCCTGGAGGTGTGACTTGTCTTATTTGCTCTGGCCAGCTTAATTGAACCTGTAGAATGTGAGCGTGGGAATTCAAACAATTGTTGTACAGTCACGGACTGACAGTGAATATACACCCACAGGGAGGAGCTGTGATATATCCCTGAATGAGAATGATTTTAGGCGTAATGTAGGAGGAGCTTGATAAAAGTTATAAAGGGCTGAACGCTAAGGTCTGGTAAATGAGATCCTGTCTAGCACATGCCATCTGTTGGGCTTAACCTAAGCTTGAGACAGAACTTTTGGCATCGTGGTTTCATTTTTCCAGGTAAGATCTAACTCTATATTTTATGATTTTTACTCAAGTGTGTGTCTTCATCACTTTGTAGTACTCCTAGGCGGACATTTCTTCATTCTCGTAGGGCACTGTCACATTGCTTTATTTCCTATGTGATAGTGTCATGAATGTTTTTCGGGCACATGTGTTTCAATGTTGTAAAACCTAAATGTTGTTGTTGCCATTGAAATTTAATGAACTATCATGTTTTTGAAATCACAAGCGTGAAGATAACTTTGGCAATCTTTTCACGTGTGGTTAATGTGAATCTGTATTACATACAGCTAACACACTGAAATGTGTTTAACTCTCGGGAGGCTAATGCGGAGATTGATCCCGGAGAGTAAATCCACAAGATTTGTTATTTGATTCGCCCCAGAACTATTGTTAGCATTCTGGGCGCGTCGATTGTTCCAAGCATAGATTCCAGAACTGGTTCCGTCTGACTGATTGTCATTTGAGTCTGTACGAGAGATGGCACCTGACGTAGAAGACTTGACTATCATTACAGGACGTGTAGAGGAAGGCAGAAGATGTAACAGTTGGAATGTGAGACATAAGCCCTTCCAAATTGGACAGGAGTGAATGTGAGCATGAGGGAGAGATGAAATGTTTTATTTAAATAAACATGCTTGATGTTAGTATAATATACATGCTTAGTGTACATCTAGAGCAGATACTACAAATATGCGCTTTGTTTCTTTATCACAGTTCCCACATTGGGCAGAGACTAGTAGGCATCCATTATTTGCCGACAGTCGAGTGTAACGACCTGCAGAAAGCAGTGAGGACGACAAACTGGAAAAGATAGGCAGGGTCTCAAGCCGAGAACTGTCCTGATGAGCTAAGTTATGTACAACTTTAATGTCATCTATAACATCATCCCAACTCTACTAGCCTAAACAAGTTCATTTTATTTTAATTTCGATTTATTAAATAAATCTTTTTGATGTTGTTACACAGAGTTAAGTAAATTGTGTACTTAGGTTCAAGTGTCTTTGTGCATATTAGTTTACTTCAGCTAACAAATATTTAAATCACTTGATGGGGGCTTTTAAGGAATGCCAGGAGAGGAGAATAGTCGAAGGGGTTAACTGTGTATCGAGATAATATCACAGTGGGTGTATCCTGATATCTATCTATCCCTTCTCCTACTCCTGTGGATACAAGTACAGCAACTTTCATTTCATGGAACGAGCCACTCGCTGTTTTCTTGGCTATCCAGGACTGTCTAGGATCAACATAGCTTAGATAATAGTCCAGTTTCTCACGTGGGTGGGCATTGTTAAGGTTCAAACCCACACCCTCACTATATCAGTGTATTTACCCACGTGGGCGCGCGACAATTGGGGGCTCGTCCGGGATAGAACCCACCGACAATTGGAGATCTCGTCTGGGAATTTATAACATCGAGCGACAATTGGGTATCTCGTCTCGGGGTTTATAACATCACGTAACTATTGTGTCGCTCTCTAGAATTAAAACCTGACACAAGTGGCGTCCCGCCAGCGATCAAACCCGGCAGACCCTAGACTAACGAATAAAAAGTTTAATTTCATAGATTTCATTTTAACTCTTCATCCAGTTCTTAGACTAAAATAATACTTAGTAATTGGTAACTGGGAAGATTAAAATTATAATAACTGTAAAAGTATTTAATTGATGAAATCACATGAGTTAACTGTCTATCATTGAACATTTCATGAACATTGATTGTTTAATCTATAGTGCTTAGTTAGAGTTGATGAATTGATGATTTTTTTTTTGCTTGCATATTTCATTTGATATAGATTGTAGAACATATTACATGCTGACATCATATCATTGAGATTAATAATTAGTGACTGAGTGTAACATCGCTTTGATCATTTATAGGTTTATCTTTTTGCTGCTATAGTATTCTATATGCTGTTAATCTGGTAGGCTGCTTTGCATCATATACATCTTTGTGCGGCTGTCATAGTCTCCTCTGGTGCCAAGTTCACTGTACTTTGCTCTGACATATCCTTCTTATCCTACCTCGGGGAAGTATTACATTTATCTCTAGATAGAATGGACTTACGTACCGAGTACCAAAAAGATGTAAGGAAATTCGGGATAGCTGAGGGTAGAGTAGGGGCACAGTTAGAAACATATATTAAATGCCAGATGGATACTTTTGATTATATGGTTGCCCGTAATGCTGCAGAGAAAAAGCGCCAGTTGGAGCTAGAAGAATATAATAGGCAGGAACAGCTTAGGAAAGAAGAGTATGAAAGAGAGGAACAGCTAAGGAAAGTAGAGTATGAAAGAGACATACAGCTTATAAGAGAAGAATTAGAAAGAGAGATAGAGTGTATTCAGGAAGGATTTGCTGAAAGGATGCGGCGTAAGAGTGAAGAAATTCATCGGAAACTGCTACTTGAGAGGGCAGAAAAAGATAGGATAAAACAGCAAGCGGAAAACATTAGCGTTGAGGAAACTGCGAGTATATGCGAGGAAAAACCTTTACCTCAGGCTGAAACTCAAGCAGATATGGTGGGGGCCCACTATCTAACCATTGAGGTGAGCACTCCTTGGCCAAACTCAACAGCTAAGGAAGAAAACATAAAAACCGGAGGACAGTATCTCACACCTCTTATTCCTACAGAGAAAAGAGGCAACAAGGAGAACTCTTCTTTAGGGATAACCAGATCTACATTGCTGGACCCCTTAACTTCCATTCTTAAGCCTAAAAGGAAAAGATGGAACAAGAAGCAGAAATCTTCTAAAGGGACCAGATCTACATTGCTGGAACCCCTTACTCCCATTACCTCAGACGAGATAAATGAGAGCGAACCTGACAGTAGCGACAAGCGTGATAACGGTTGTAACCGTAGACATAGCGGTTCGACTGGCACACCAGACATTAATGAGGACGAGGGCAAAGACTTACCCAACTCCCATATCCCCTTTGGTCCCTTCATGCAAGAAGAGGAATTAAAGCAGACTGATGTAGGGAATAACGCTGAACCTGTGTCCCCTATTTCCTTGGATGCGGCCGCATGCCTAATGGAATGTGTTAGTTCTGACTTTACACCCGAAGGAGTTGACTGCGATGGCGGCAACACACCTCCTGATTTGCTTTCACTGGACTTGGCATATGAAAGCCATACCAATGTGAATATAGCAGATGAGGAGGAGAGTTCCCTGGACGTCTTGACGATCTTAGAGACTCGACATAAACAGGACAATTCTGCTAGGCCTGTGCACGTCGATAATGGACAGACAGAAGTGTTTGCCATTATCGAAGAAGAAAATACTTTTCGTGAGCAGGGAGACCACTTGTCTCTGCTGCCCTGTACAGCTGGGGCGACAGGGATACTTCTGATGAAGGACCCTGAAGCGGAACAAGCCGTGAGTAGTAGGGAACCCCAACATTCTGATCTTGTAGTACTCTTTGCTTCGAAGGAAGTGACAGGAGTATCTCAGCTGATGGTGGAAACTTCATTGCGAAGAAATTCCACATTACAGTCTACAGGAAACCCTGAGTTTTGTACTGATTTGACTGTATACCCTGACTTGATTTCGTGCTCTGACTCTGGACTGATCTTTGTTAAAGACAATTCCACCCTGACAATTTGGCAAGGTAAAGACAGAATGCACCGAAGAGGAAACAAATGGACACTCTTCAGAGAAATTGTTAGTGGTAAGTGGCACTCACTTCG
The DNA here is from genome assembly GCA_905116865.2 of Candidula unifasciata. Classification (NCBI taxonomy): domain Eukaryota; kingdom Metazoa; phylum Mollusca; class Gastropoda; order Stylommatophora; family Geomitridae; genus Candidula; species Candidula unifasciata. The sequence continues at coordinate 204,719 of CAJHNH020002835.1, forward strand.
TGGGATCACGATGAGTGAAGAAATCCCTCGTTTTAAGAGGAGATTTGTAACAGATTTTTCAAAGATCTGTAGACTGAGGAGAAGAGGATCCAACCTGACTGCGACTAATCCTTTTAGTAGAACACTTCAGGCTCTCCCTAGGCAGATAGGGCGCGGCGAAGGGAGGAAACGCACAGAGGTTGTCAGTCAACGGCGCAGAGGAGTCCCGTTGACAAAGCATGGATCTTTGATTATCCGATGGAAGGAGGAACCTCCGGACAAAGGGACATTACCGAGCGACTGCTTGGAATACCCGCTCAATACCAGGATCAATGACAGTATTGCATTATCCTGGAGGAAAGGACATGGGATATCTGCAGACGAGTGCAGGAATTCCCACTGCCATAAAGAATACTGGAAACAGAAAACTTATGGGCAGTTATGCTAAGGAGGACTTGAAATTCTTGGAAGCCACAGAGCGTGCAGATGTGCGGTCAGGGTGACCGAACTTAAGGGAGAGGCTCTGTGACAATACGCTCGGTGACTCCAGAATGTCTTTCCTCAACCTACTTTTATTTCTTTGTATTTTGAAAGTATACAGGAAAATAGGGATTTGGATACATCCTTAATCTAAGTAGGCGAAATAAACAAGCATTTAATTCTCCTGGGATGTTGGCGATATCACACACTAAAACTTTTTCCCAGTTGTTAAGTGTTGAGGTACAGAGATAAGACTGACCAAGCAGACTTACTGACTGGAGATTTGCACACCATCTGTTGGGGTCAGATATTTTATCTCGTAGCCAGACTTTTAGGAGCAGCTAACTCCGGCTAATTGTGATTTAATTCCCCCTGAGGTTACCTAACTCGACGGCAGGTCCGACGGTCACTATTGACACAGTGAGCGGAAAGTGTTGGCAGAAGAATTGACAAAGTCGGATTTTATTGTGATGACCGGTGAAGTAGCCTGGAGGTGTGACTTGTCTTATTTGCTCTGGCCAGCTTAATTGAACCAGAAGATCCTAGCGTGGGAATTCAAACAATTGTTGTACAGTCACTGACTGACAGTGAATATACACCCACAAGGGAGGAGCTGTAATATCCCTGAATGAGAATGATTTTAGGCGTAATGTAGGAGGAGCTTGATAAAAGTTATAAAGGGCTGAACTTAAGGTCTGGTAAATGAGATCCTGTCTAGCACATGCCATCTGTTGGGCTTAACCTAAGCTTGAGACAGAACTTTTGGCATCGTGGTTTCATTTTTCCAGGTAAGATCGAAATTAGGATCTATATTTTATGATAGAGATCTGTCTTTTTACTCAAGTGTGTGTCTTCATCACTTTGTAGTACTCCTAGGCGGACATTTCTTCATTCTCGTAGGGCACTGTCACATTGCTTTATTTCCTATGTGATAGTGTCATGAATGTTTTTCGGGCACATGTGTTTCAATGTTGTAAAACCTAAATGTTGTTGTTGCCATTGAAATTTAATGAACTATCATGTTTTTGAAATCACAAGCGTGAAGATAACTTTGGCAATCTTTTCACGTGTGGTTAATGTGAATCTGTATTACATACAGCTAACACACTGAAATGTGTTTAACTCTCGGGAGGCTAATGCGGAGATTGATCCCGGAGAGTAAATCCACAAGATTTGTTATTTGATTCGCCCCAGAACTATTGTTAGCATTCTGGGCGCGTCGATTGTTCCAAGCATAGATTCCAGAACTGGTTCCGTCTGACTGATTGTCATTTGAGTCTGTACGAGAGATGGCACCTGACGTAGAAGACTTGACTATCATTACAGGACGTGTAGAGGAAGGCAGAAGATGTAACAGTTGGAATGTGAGACATAAGCCCTTCCAAATTGGACAGGAGTGAATGTGAGCATGAGGGAGAGATGAAATGTTTTATTTAAATAAACATGCTTGATGTTAGTATAATATACATGCTTAGTGTACATCTAGAGCAGATACTACAAATATGCGCTTGTTTCTTTTATCACAGTTCCCACATTGGGCAGAGACTAGTAGGCATCCATTATTTGCCGACAGTCGAGTGTAACGACCTGCAGAAAGCAGTGAGGACGACAAACTGGAAAAGATAGGCAGGGTCTCAAGCCGAGAACTGTCCTGATGAGCTAAGTTATGTACAACTTTAATGTCATCTATAACATCATCCCAACTCTACTAGCCTAAACAAGTTCATTTTATTTTAATTTCGATTTATTAAATAAATCTTTTTGATGTTGTTACACAGAGTTAAGTAAATTGTGTACTTAGGTTCAAGTGTCTTTGTGCATATTAGTTTACTTCAGCTAACAAATATTTAAATCACTTGATGGGGGCTTTTAAGGAATGCCAGGAGAGGAGAATAGTCGAAGGGGTTAACTGTGTATCGAGATAATATCACAGTGGGTGTATCCTGATATCTATCTATCCCTTCTCCTACTCCTGTGGATACAAGTACAGCAACTTTCATTTCATGGAACGAGCCACTCGCTGTTTTCTTGGCTATCCAGGACTGTCTAGGATCAACATAGCTTAGATAATAGTCCAGTTTCTCACGTGGGTGGGCATTGTTAAGGTTCAAACCCACACCCTCACTATATCAGTGTATTTACCCACGTGGGCGCGCGACAACGGGTGTCGTAAACAGCTGCCTCCAAGAGAAACTCAAAGACGGAAGATTCATGTTGTGCTCGCTCCTCGGTGGAGTTTCTAACGCATGTACAACATCGATGAAGACCAAGATGAGGTAGAGAAGAAGAGAAAAAAATTTCATTCTCCCGGGCAATTAAATTGATAATGTATGTATATATATATAGTGGGACATGCATTTTAGGCAGACTCTGAATGAGATGTGGTTAGTTAATTCTATTTGTTAACTTTGCAGCATGTGTTGAAAAATTGATCTTACATTATTGTATTTTTTTTTTCCAGACAAGTTTTTCGGTAAGTGTCAAGTTGAAAATTTAACATAAAGTGTCCAGATTGGCATAAGTAAACTATTTTAAAATCCATGCATATACATAAATACATATACACGTCCTTATACGTGCACAAAAAATGTGCACAGCCTCTCGTCAACTTACATACACAATCATAATATTCATCCACACATCCACTCATGCATATACACCCATAAATGCATATACACATACAAGACCATGCACACATACATACATACAATATGCTCACACACACTTGAAGAAACCTCCACAGACGGTATATATATATATATATATATATATATATATATATATATATATATATATATATATATATACCACCTACTATACCTCTAATTATGCATGCCTTGACACCCCTCTGCTTTTACTTTCCAATAGGAACTGACCTGATGGTACTGCTGTTGTCTTAGCAATCAGCCGTACCCTGACTGGGCTTATGTCGTTAACCGCAGTGGCGCCCAAATAACTTTATGTTTGAATACGATTTCAGGTATTTGTACCTGGGTGATTCTCATCCGAGCAAAAGTGGATTAACTTTGCGTCACCATCATTTGATCGCCCAGTGTGCGGCCCTAGTGGGATTCAGAGTCATTCGCTATGATAGGTTCTCGTTCTAAGTATCCTAAACTGGTAAGACACAAATCTAAAAATTATTAAACTCCTTGTGTAATTAACAGACAGACCATGTCAGCTGAAACTTCGCTACAGTCTATTCAAGAAGAAACAAGTGGGTAGAAGTGTATTTCAACGTTTAAATATGGTTTACAATTTTTAGCATTTCATGTTTTTTTGTTGGTGTTGTTGTTGTGGCGCGCAGTATCTTGCAATGTACCCCCATGTGACCAAACTAGCTATAACAGTTATTTTACCTGTTTCCTCTACACATCATTAGTAGATATCATCATGGCATGACAATGTCAATCATCACAACGATATTCTGACTCTAAATTACTCGTTTTTGGGGACTTTTTTTTTCGACAGACTGTAAATGGAATGGGGCAACTTAGTTAAATTTTCCTAACTTAACATCATGCATGGGAATATTGATTGTCAATTAATAATTTTTTTTTTTAAACAGATCAATCTTGTGGTATGTATCAAGTTATAAAAAACAATTTGTCTCCATGCACTTTATACTTAAATTTACAAAGTCATACATACACATAAATACACATACATTTCGTGTTTATACATAAACAAACATTTACACAGTATTTTTCGTCCACTAACACTTACATACACACATAGTATCCAGGGCGAGGCGCAGACGCCGTCTGGTGGTGACAGGTTTAATTCCCGGCACGGTAACTACAGCTTTCGATTTTTATGTTGTCTAGTGTGTTCCTCTATTCTTTTTTCTTCTTTCTATGAGTGACAATCAATACACTTTCTGTCACTTGATTAATTCATATCTTTATAGCCGACTGGACAGCGGCTACTGTGGAGGCTGGAGACCCACACAGCATCATCACGAGTCTGGCTTTGCCGACTTTAAATTCTTCAAATATTGCGTAAAGGAAAGTGCCAGCTTAGTCTGCTTAAAATTAGGAGCCATGTCGGTCGGACAATGCGGCGCTCAGAGCCATTTTGATTTGCAGCGCGATTACTTCTACTGCGCTTGTGCTAGCCTCGTAAACTAGCGGCGGCCAGGAGATCTTTGGAATCATCATAAATTGGAGACACCAGACTTTAAACTTCACGATCATCCCGCTTTGCACGATAGCTAGCTTGTCTGTTACCAGGTATTCGTGAATACGCCGGACTTCCAATCTGTCCGAATCATAATGCTCTGAAATGGGATATTGACGGGTTTCGGAAATAAACTTGTAAAAGAGAATTTCATAGATGGAAGGCTCATGTTGTTCTAGCTCCTAAGTGGAGTTTCTACTATATTTACGGCAGCGGTGGAGACCAAGGTGACGAAATAGAATTGTCTTTCACTCTTGAGGGCGAAGCTGGGTAATTAAATCTTTAATATGCATATATATATATATATATATATATATATATATATATATATATATATATATATATATATATATATATATATATATACATACACTAGCTGTAATCGGCCACGCGTTGCTGTGGCCCAGAATGGTGAAATCGAGAGGAAAGAAAATTGTTATCAGCTTACAGTGTCTGTCATATCCCCCCTCCTCTCCCCTCTACCCAATCATAGCTATCTCTCTCCGAAGGATTCAAAAATCAATTACGGCGAAATTATTAAAATATAAATATTTATAGAATGAGAACTTTAAAATAATGTTTTAAGCTCTCTCAGCTAACTGTGTCTGGCAATACCCTCCCCACCCCCTTTTCACCAGTCATATCTCCCTTTTCCATAGGATTGAAAAATAAAATCACCTGACGATTTGTCTGGCATAACCCCTCACCCCCCCCCCCTTTTTTTTTTATCATATCTCCCTCGACAAAGTATTGAAAATTCATTACCTTACGAAATTATTAAAATATAAATAGCTGAGAAAAGAGAACTGTAAAATATTAGTTTAAGCTCCCTCAGCTTAGTGTGTCTGGCAAACCCCCCCCCCCCCCCCCCGCCCTAACCCAATCATATCATCCTCTCCAAAGGATGGGAAAGTCCCCATGTGACGAAATATTGTAACTAAATTGAGCTTAGAATCCGTGTCCACCCAGACTTAAATAGGTAGCATTAAATTGTACCGAGAAGTAAATGTGGCCAGTGTAACAGCTACCACATCAACCATCCATTAACAGTACTACTGCAACCACTACCACCACCACCATCACAACAACAACAACAAAAAACTGTTGCTACAGTCTGTGTAGTTCGGTGTAGAAAAGAGGAGTTAGCGCCGCATGCTGTCGCCACGGACTGCTTAGTTTAATTTTGCCCCCGACATAAAAAGAAAAAAATTTATCACCTAGCCAGTGATAAAACCCACAGTAAAAAGTACACTATACTCACGAATAGCGGAGAAAAATACCCCGCACCCGTCATCTCTCCCTCTCCGAAGGAACGATTTTTAACTGACCTTGGTATCCAAACTAAACTGGACTGTAAGCCGTCTTAATTAAAAGTTTCTGTCATCACCAAATAGTTTTTGATCGAGAAGCGTCGAGGGGAGGCTAATTAGGACTTAACTGAAATCGGATGTCTTTGGGCGAAAAGCGCAGATATCGCAGCCTAGCTGTAAACCACAACACAAGGTGGCAACCACTCTTTTAAGGAAAAAAGAACAATTATCACCCAGCGGGAATCGAACACCGGCCACCCGCGTGAAGGATGGGATACTTACTACTGTACTACAGAAGACTGAAGAGTTTAGGTCAGATATCGCAGCCTAGCTTTAAACTACAAGACAACGTGAAAACTGCCCTCTCGAGGGCGAACAAATATTGCCCGTAAAATGAACATTGAGCATCACATCGCCGCTGTCACAGGCTAGCTGTAAACCCAAAATCTGAAAAAAGGTGAAGATATCGCAGCCTAGCCATAAACCACATCACAACGTGTCAGCCGCCCAGTTAAGGGCTAAAAAAAAATTATATCACCTAGCAGGCAATCGAACGCAGATCATCCGCTTGATAGGCAGGATAGTTAAAACTACGCTACCAGACACTCAAGCTGATAGTGGAAGTGAAATTAAATACTAATGCAAAGTTCAATAAGAGTTCAGCAGTCAAAAATAGCCAATTAACTAAAAACAAATTCTGGCTGGCAACGAAACAAATAATGATTTGACTGTTGCTGGAGCTACTTCCTTCTTGGTTTGTGCGATTTTCTGATAAAAAAAAAAAAAATAAGCTTTGGGTCAAAGGCAACGTTGTGTGAAAATTTGAAAGCAATCGGTTCAGTAGTTTCCGAGTTTATAGTTAACAAACTCGGAATATTACCATTTTTATTATTATAGACATATTAATAAGACATATATTAAGACAGACTGTGAATAAGATGTGGTTAGATAATTCTATTTTACTAGCTCAGCAGCATGTATGGAAAAAAATGATCTAATGTTTTTTTTTTTTTTTAGAGAATGCCGCTGGTATGTGTTAAGTTGTAAACAACTGTTTTTTCCCATGACATAAGCGCACGATTCATACATTTTCAAATTTTCATAATGCAGATCTATAAATACACATAAAGAATAACAGAGAAATTTGACAAAAAAGCTCAACAAAATGGGAAAAAGGAAAACGTGCACAAAACAACACAACGTAACGTTTCGGCTGGGCAGCCATTTTCAAACATAAGTGAACTTTTTGGGTAAAAAAACATCGTAAAACATCCACTGTTACAGAAACAGATTTCTGGCTTTAAACGTCGTGTCGTTTCGTTCTAATTTGTTGCCTCTGCGGGAGATACAACATCAGAAATAACGACTCGAATCGCGTTAGCATCAAGTGCCTTTAACAAACTGTCAAACATTTGGAAGTCAAGATCACTCAGCAACAACACGAAACTTAAGTTCTTCGATTCCTGTGTCATCCCAGTGCTAACTTATGGTTGTGAGAGTTGGAAATCATCAGTATCAATCGATAAGAAACTAGTCGCTTTCGAGAATAGATGCCTCCGAAAGCTATTGAATGTTCACTGGTCGGACTTTAGGTCCAATACATCTATAAGACAGGAAACAAAACAAAAATATGTGTCTGATTTTATTAGAAAGCGTCGCTGGAATTACATCGGTCACGTACTCAGAATGGACATACAGAGACTTCCCCACCAAGCCTTCATATGGTCACCAGAGGGTAAAAGAAAACAGGGAAGACCAAAAGAAACTCTCCGTAGAACCATCACAAGGGAGAGCTCAACCATAGGTCTCAGTCGCACTCAAGACCTACATCAAGTGGCAAAGAACCGACAGACGTGGAAAGCTATGACCTCTGCCCTATGCGCCATCTTTGGCACAAGAGGAATAACTAACTAACTAACTTGGAAGTTATCCAGAAATCCTGTCACTGTTGACATCCATAAACTGCTACAGACTCTTCAAGAAGAAGCAGCAAAGCTGAAATGTTATTTAACGGCTACAGATGGTTTAACGTTTCTAGAATTGGGAGTTTTTTGTTGAGTGCAGTATATAACAATATACATCGGGTGGACAAATTAGCTATAAATGCCCTTTTACCTTTTTCCTCTACATGCCTTTGTGAATCCGGATTTCCCCTTTAACAATCAGGAAAACAGAACAACGTTGTCAGCTTGACATCAGACAACAAATAATAGACATCATCACGACATAACAATGGCAACCATCACAGTGATATTCTTACTCTAAAGACTTCTTGTTGGTGATTTTTCTTTCAATATTTTTTTTTTTTTTTACAGACTGAAAGATTTATGGCTAGTTGATTACAGTTTACAAACTTCACTGCATGCATGAGAATAATGATCGCAAATCCATCATTTTTTTTTTTTTTTAAATAACAGATAGGTATTGTGGTATGTATTAAGTCATAAACAACAATTTGCCTCTTGCCAATAGGCACAATATACATACATTTACAAACTCATACATTTACATACATACACATACATATACATACACTTCCTTATAAATGAACAAAAACGTACACAGTACTTTCGTCCACTTACACACACACACATACACACACACACACACTCACCCACACACACTTCATTAAACTCCTTCTCACACCCACTCATGCATATAAGTGCACATACATAAACATGATCACGCACACATACATCCATAAATTCACATATACATATTTTAACCTACATACGTATTTACACTCACACACGCGTGTACATTTACACAAAACCGACCCAGACGTAACATACAGATACAAATCAAGCTCATACATGCATACTTACATATATTGACACATACTCACATTCAGACAGTCACCCACTAATAGATGCGAACAAATACACAGAGACATGAATACCCACATAGTAATACTCTTACATATTATACACATACAATGCACATACTTACAAGCAAATCGTAACTGACATACAGAGACTCTCTTACATCAACATAATACTCACAGTCGTATTTAGTCATGTACACATTCAGTCACTGAACGGATTGTATCCAAGAAGTGCTAAAGAAACATTTTGTCATCATATTACACATCCCGCTCAAACCAATCTTTCCTTTCCAGAGTAAACAAATGATTGGCCGTGACCCACCATTCTATGTTAAAATAAATTCCTAGTATATCTATCATGTATCTTTTAAGTCATCTGCCAACCCTGGTAAGCTTTGGTTGAAACATTTTCCTAACATTCCATGTTTCTGAGCTAAGAAATGTATGTAGTCCGGTGACAGAGTTTACTATTGTAGTAATGGCAGGCTTAAGAAAGTCATCACAACTACTCTTACTTGCTCTGTCGTCATCCTCTCCCACAGTTTGTGTTTGTGATCTGCCAGGCCTGGGGCCATCACAATCAGAGTTTCTTGGTTTCTTGTGATAATAATGCTGTAGTTTGCTGCTTGCTTTCCAAACCCAGATGACTTTAGACTATAACATCAGCCTTGAACAGCAAGTGAGTGCCCTGCTCTGTGCTACTCCTGCTAACATCTGAGGGCACCCCCAGTAGTGTCCACATATCCGTGTGTATACTCGTTTCCTATAGCTGCATGTTTACCGTCATCTACAACCTGAAGGTGCAGTTGTGGTTTTTTCTTCGCCGAGTCTTCAGACCAGAATGGCACTTCCCAAAAGCCCCCAATACTTATAGAAGTTTTATATATATATATATATATATATATATATATATATATATATATATATATATATATATATATATATATATATACATATACACGCTAAAAAATGTATCTTCCCTGTGTGCGGCTTCGTGGCTAAGAGGCTACCAAATGCGGTCAGCAATTTTATGACCCTCGAGTACTGAGGAGTCTTCCCCGTGTTAGAGTGGTAAAACATTATGTCTCATAGTTTTTAGACAATTTTACGAGAGTCACACCGTGAAAGAGATTGGGGTCTCAACACGTCATATTCCTAAAGAGAACACTGTATCAACCTACATTTTGGATACGGCACCGATTATTTAATATTCCCTGTAGCAACATACGGATGCCAGTCATGGACTATCGCCGAGTCCTTGAGAAAGAAAATAGAGGTTTTGAGCTAAAATACTATTAAACAATTCTCAGAATATCATAGACAAAGCAGATACAAAAAAAAATGACATTTTAAAATCACTAAACATCAAGGAAGGCTGACTTATTAACAGCATTTTTTTTTCGGAAGCTGAAATATCTTGGACATGACAATAATAGCATGAGGTATGGCGACAGGAAGAATTGGCAGGAGCAACAAACACGAAGATATAAGTTACGCCATGAATGTGAACGTACACGAGGCGGGAGAGCTGACGAGTTTCTTTCAGTCAGACCATGATGAGGGCTATGTTCTGCAAAGAGCCGGCTGCATGATGATGATGAACCCATGATATGTGCTACTAAGAACAGGAGTTCAATCCTTTGCTTTAATTGGTCGTACATACACATTACCATTGTGCACGATGATTGCAATGCTTTCCTATAGCATACCTAATAATTAATTAGTTTCTTTTTCATATCCGTACACAAAAGAAAACCTGAGTAAGCATGTCTTTATGTAGACAAAATAAAAGTACAAACTCCTCTCTCTGCTTCTCTTTGTATCTCTCTCTGTCTCGATCTCTCCTATTTCACACACACACACACACACATACACACATACACACACACACACACACATATATATATATATATATATATATATATATATATATATATATATATATATATATATGGCGGGATGCTGACCACATCCCATGTCTTGTGCTTTTTGGCCTATAAAAATATAGGTCTAGCCCTCTGTGCCCTATACGCCTAAGGCGTGAAAAAGGGTCCTTTACTTTTGTATACGTGTCAACATCGACATGAGGAGGATATCTTCTATATATATAAAAATCAATGTTTGTGTGTTTGTTTGCCCCCTATAGACTAGGAAACTACTGAACCGATTTAGCTGAAATTTTCAGGATATGTTTGTTTTGATACCGGATGTTAAACCATCATGGTTTGAAATTAAACCTGTCACTGTTAGAGGTAGGTGACCACAATTTAAGCAAAAATATTCGAAACTAATATTTAAATTGTTAGTGACATCTAATTATAGCCACGTTAGTAATTGCGCATGCGCCGTAGTCAGAACGCAAGTCTTCCGCTATTCGCAGGAGAGTTACGTGCAGCCAGCGCCTTCTCTAATAACAAAGAGTAGGTCGTGGTACAGCAAACAAAACTTTCTCTATATTTGTGTAGGCAGTGATTGCCACAATAACCATATTAAACACGATTTCTATTTTCTGTTTTTTTTTTTTTTTTTTTCAAACAACCCTCGATGGGATGGGGGGGGGGCATCAAGGACTATCCCGACGTCGGCGCAGACATTGACTGCGACATTAACTTCATTAACCTTGTTAGACACGTGCGATTTCTATTGTTGTGCCGTTTCATTAATATATCTGGAGTATCTGTCTATGAGAAAACAATTGCCTGTGGTTTTGAGTTGTGTTATAATCAGACACAGTAGTAGTAGGGTCACACATCTCAATAGTTTAGTTCTCTTTTCGTTGCTCCAGTAGTAAATTTTTTTTACCCCGGACTAAAATAATATCCTTATCTGCTCTGTCGTGGTGACAGCACTAGCCATGTTGCCCTTAAAAAAAAAAAAGACAAGTAAATGGGTAAACTATTTGACAATTAAATTTGACCATTTCGCATACTAATGATTGCATTTTTAAACTTTCCGATTGCATGGTTACGCTGAAATTACATAAGTGCTTCTCATGTGAAGACCGCCGGTAAGGTTATGGCGTTCTTCTGTCGGCAAGTGAAATTATACATCCTAACCTGACCAGTCTGTGGCGACAGCACTAGCAATGCGGAACCAAATCTTCTGGCTCACGACTCTCTGTCTACTCCGATGGTAACACAGATAGCAGTGACATTATTTTAGTAGTTGTACTGGTACTTGAAGGATGATGTTGTAAATATTTCACTAGCCCTATTCACTACCTTTTACAATTCCTGCTCCTTTTTTAGTCCAGATGGACAGGGATGTCAATGTCAGTTACAGCAACAACAAAATATCGCCAGTTAGTGATTTTCAAATCCTTCGAAGAGGGAGAGAGCAGTAGTTGGTGGAAGAGGGGAGGGGAGGGGGGTAATGACTTAAATTTAAGAGAACTTAAAGAGCTTTACACGTGATTTTCAAGTTCTCATTACCTAATTTGTTTATATTTTACTAACGCTACCTCCGCTTTTCTATTTTTTACGACTTACTTTGTTATTTACAAGTACAGTTGTAGCTTTACTTCTGTCTCCTATAAAAATACAAACAGCTTTAGCATGTGATAACCAAATAACCATTTTTGTTACTGTGCTAATAACACCATTTAAACGACCAATAATATAAAGACACAATTATAAGGTGCGTGTTCTAAAGTTGGAAAACCAGACTATCTCTATATCTGTGCAGAAAATGATTGCGACATTAACTATATCAGACACAAGCGATATCCATTGTCTTTTTTTTTCCAAAAACCTTTGATGAGGGAGAGAATAGTAGGTGGACTTAGTTGTGGTGGTGAGGGGGGGGGGGGGGATCAAAGACTATCTCTTATCTGAGCAGACAATGATTGTATTAGACACGTGCGATTTCTATTTTCTTTCATTTCCATTTAGCCAAACTATGCCACAGCAACGCGTGGCCGGGTACAGCTAGTATACATATACAATATACATACATTGTATTATGTTTGAATTTATTTATCTGTTTGTATGTATACACATATACGATACTTAGATTTTCTTTTCTTTAATTATCTCAAACGATTTAGCAACTGATTGATAGATTGATTGGCACCTTTCCGTCTTTCCAGACGATAGTGTTTCATTACGCTATAAGGAGTCATAGGACTCACAGCCCATATAATGATGGCGAGTGTGATTAGCAAGACCCGCCCGTCTTCCACAATGATTACGTGTGGTTTTAAGGACTATTGTTGTCAACAACTGTGTTTATCCCGTTTATTCTCAGAAGCTCAGCTCTTATCCTTCCTGCAGTAATGTCTTCCTTCACACTCATTCCCTTCCTGATATGCCTTCTCCACACAACACGGTCCCTTGCATTTTCTTCCTATGAGTCCACCTAAATACCTGTAGCATTCTTGTCCCGCTTGCACACGTTTATACCGCAGTAGAGGTCTGCCTCGGCATCTTCTACCCGTTTTTAATTCACCATAAAGGATTTCTTTATGCCATTGTTCATTCTCCAGGTTTGAGAACACTGTTGTAGTATCTGCTCTTTCCAGTACATCCGTTTTTGTGGTTGTGTCCTGCCACCTAATGCCAAGCATTTTTCTTAAACATCGCATGTGAAAGCTATTTAGCCGTCTCTCCTGGTGCGAATAAGCTGACGAAGTGTTAATGTAATAAAGCAGAGTGATGAGGATACAAACCTGAAAGGCAAGAGTGTGTGTTTTAATTGTGAGCTTACTATTCTCTAAAACTATTTGTGTCAATCTGCTCACTGATGTTGCTGCCTTACCTAATATGATGTTGATTTCCTTGCCAGCGGTATGTTGTTATTAACTGTAGAACCCTGATAGGTAAAAGTGTCTACAGTCTCCAGCTGTTCACGGTCATTGAAGTCTGTAGGTCTATCATTAACACATTGCACCATAACCTTTGTCTTCTTTCTGCTGACTGCATGCATCAGCTGAGTGGGTGGTTGCTGCGCCATCATCTGCAAACAACAGCTCTCTTATAAGTGTCTTTCTTATCCTGGTTTTGACCTTCAGCCTGCGAGCATTGTAAAGGCTGCCGTCAGATCTAGAATCGATGTGTATACCAACTTCCTGATCTCGAAAAGCATGTGTCAAAAGAATTGATAAGTATATTGCAAAGAGGGTAGGAGCAAGTACACACCCCTGCTTTACTTCATTTTTTATTACAAACATTTTCGATGTTACTCCTCTGATGTTACACCTTTATTGTTAATTGTTCCTTTCATTTATGTGTGAAAGGACTTAATAATGCGCAGTAGGGTGGGTGGACACCCAATAATCTTCAGTGTGTCATACAGACCTTTTCGACTAACCAAATCAAATGACTTATAAAATCAATAAAAACAACATGCAGTGGATGATTTTGTTCCTGCAACTGTCGCAACGAAAATAGCATATATGTGCTAGACCGGTTCCTACGAAAGCCACACTGGGACTCTGGGTAAATGCGGTTTTCAGGATCTGGAATCTTTGTTGAAAAAGTCTCGCAAGCACTTCCCCAACAGTACACAGCAGCGATATTCCCCTGTAGTTATTGTACATAGTTATGATGCTTGAGACTTTGAAGTCTTGCGGAACCTGTCCATCTAGCCAGCAATGTGTTATTAGCTGATGAATGTGTGGGGTTAGAATCTTTTCCACTCCTGGTGATCTCACTAGGAATTCCATCTCTTCCTGGGGTTTTCCCCAGCCAATTTATCAAAAGCATTGCTAACTTCTACAACTGTTGGAATTGTGTCGTGATAGTTAAGAGTTGGTAACGTCTTCATGGCATTATGAGCACCATCTGTTAGTTTAGTATCAACTGAGTATAGCTCGAGATAAACGTCCACCTATCTATCTAGCTGCTTCTTCTTGTTGTTATTAATCTCTCCATTCAAACAATTTTGCGGTGCACTTTTGTAAATAGTAGGACCGATGGCCTTCTCTATTTCCTCATACATGCCTCTAACAATAATACTGCTGCTAGCATTGTGGATGCTTACACATAACTGGATCCAGTAGTCGTTGACAAACTGTCTATCTACATTTTGCGAATGATTCCTAGTTGTTCTCAGTTAACTGAGAGTGTTCCTTGTAGTTCGTTTCTTGTTTCTGAGGAGTATTACGTTTCTGCTGACTATTAGCTTCAAACCAGTCTTTACATCTGTGTTTTATAATCCCATAGACCGATACAGCTGTTTTGTAAACAGTGTCCATAATTTCATCTAATTTGAGGCTTGCTGTAGAGTTATCCTGGATATCAGTGAAA
This sequence comes from Candidula unifasciata, assembly GCA_905116865.2. NCBI lineage: Eukaryota > Metazoa > Mollusca > Gastropoda > Stylommatophora > Geomitridae > Candidula > Candidula unifasciata. The sequence goes on from CAJHNH020002835.1 coordinate 219,736, forward strand.
GCATCTTCAAGCTGTTGTTAAAACTCAAAACACTTTTCAGGGATTTTAGTTTTGGAAACATTTAACATATGGATATGTTTGTTTTCTGAACTGAAAATTCTCTTTGGTTGCGTTTGTACTTTTGTAATGGTCAGTATCACAGTCAGCACTGTGGTAGCTGCGAGTTGGTGATGCATAGTTCATGTGCTGCCCCCTAGTAAGAATAAGGTCTAACTGGTACCAGTGGCCTGATCTTCGATGTTTCCATGACACCTTATGGCGGTCTTTAGTTTTGAAAAAGGAGTTTGTGATGCATACATAAGTCACTTCTAGTGCAGAAATGCAGTAGTCTCTGCCTATATTCACTCATGTGGCCAATATTATATTTCCCAAGACAAACTAGCCATGCGTTTAGATCTCATCCCACACGAGCATTAAAATCACCAAGTATTTAGATGCCAACAGATTTATTTTTTTTAAACATCTCCTTTGACATGTATGCACATGTAATTGCATATTATATGAATCTATAACGATTGAATAAAATATATACAGCCAACAATGTTGATAGTTGTGGTGAAATTACTCTCTTTGGGGCATTACATGCAGCCTTCTCAGACACACTGACACATGTAGTTCAGTTCATCAATCTTAAACAAACACACACACACACACACACACACACACACACACAAAAAAAACGTTGAGAACACCAAGCAGCTAACATGGAATGTATTTTTTTGTTTTGTTTGCTCTGTCAGTGAGTCAGAGGGCCAACGTCAAGGGGTAATCAAGTCGGCTACACACGAAACATCTACACTATGCTTATTACCTTAATGAGCTTAGCGGACCATGCTCTTCCAATCGTTAATACTTCTAAATCGTGGCTCATGTCACCCCTTGGGGATCGGAATACTCTCCTCGTTGTTACCTTTGTTTGTTTCTCTTCATGTTTGACAAATGCTGTTGGTCGAAACGTTATTTGTGTTGTTTTTTTCTGCATTCCAATTAGGTAAAGCTTTTTAGTCACATTTCACCAGAATTCATTGTATTAGCTTGACTGCTGTCAACCCCATATTTTTACTATTTTTTGTCTTGGCAATCAGCCTTACCCTGTTGTCTTTAATTTATTGCGACATTTATTGAACAGTAAACTTACCCTGGAGATGTATCCATTTAATTTATCCCTTCTTACATCATTTACATTATTTTGCAAAATTGCATTTCTTTCCTCTCTCTTGAAACACAGTGTGTATGATAGGGGCGTTAGATGAGGTTGCTGTTTTGTCGGTTAGATTTAAGGGGCCTCCATTTATAAATGTCACCCAATGTCATGCCTCGAAACACTGTCACATCACCCCGAAATGTTGCTAGGCTGGCGATAGCGCAGTCTGTGTCCTGAACTATTATAGGACGCTGCAAGCACTCCACCTCAGACCGTGACTTAGCGGTCGGCTCCAGCACCCCGTAAACATTGATTTCGCTACAGACTATTCGGAGAGTCACCAGACATGCCCTGAAATGGAATATCGACAGAGTTAGAAAATGATTCATCCAAGAACATATCAAAGACGGATGGCTTATGATGTGCTAGCTCCTTAAAAGAGTTTCTACTACACGTAAAGCGTAGGAAAAAAAAGATGAGGCTTTGACGACAGAATAATAATCTCATTCACTATCCCGGGCCAATCCAGGCAATTATATCGATTACACATATATTCTGACAGACATTTCGACAAACTGTAAATGCGAGGAGAGTGCAGGAAGAAATTATTGCAGAAAAGTTGGGAGCTGGGTGTCTGAGAAGAAACGGATTAAACACAAATCTTGTTAACAATGGTCCTGAGATCCCATGCTTTCATTGTGGAAGACTTTTCTTGACACGGGCGGGTCTTGCTAGTCTCACTCGCCATCGCCATGGGTTGTGAGTCCCATGCCTCCTCACAGCGCAATTTTACACTATCGTCGGGAAAGACGGGAAGTTTCCAGTTATCACGGAATGCGATGTTGTTAGTTTATTCTATGTTCCTACAATAACAGCATGTATGTGAATAATGATATAAAATTAATTTGTATTTTTTCTTTATTTTCTTTTTCTTGTTGTCCAGTAAGCGAAGCTGGTATGTATCAAATATAAAACAACAATTTGTATCCTATGCCAATAGGCACACAATACATATCTTTACAAATACATCCACGTACATAGGTAAACATACACTTCTTCATATGCGCACAAAGTCACTGACTAACTTTTTAAGATTTCAATGACTTGGCCTTAAGTGTTCACTACACGATATTTTTTTTTTTTACATATACAATGTTAGATTAATTGGTTTATAATGGTAGTTTGTATGGATCTATGTTAACACATTTGCACACTTCAAGTTTTAAAACAATTATGGTTGCCAAGGTAACAGCCACCATCTTTAAAAAAAAATACTTACACTGCTAAAATTTCTAAAACAAACATGGCTATTAGGAAAAAAAAAAAAAGATGATTGATTCTTAAACGGTAATCCTATATTTAAGGCGAGGTCTAGTTTATTTACTTTAGAGGTGTTTCTAAATTATTTTCTTCGAATATTAAAATTTAGGTATGGTAAAAAATTACAAATATGTTGCCTCGTATGATAATAATCAAATTAAAAGGAAAAAAAAAAAAACTTGATCAAACTATTTTTGAATAGACCTTACCCTATAATATTGTTTCAGGAGTACCCACACTAAGTTTCATGTTTACAGTTTATATTAGCCGAGATTTTAGGAGATCCCACACACACACACACACAAAAAAACACACACACACTCACACACACACTCACACAAATAGAATTGGGAGAAAAGTGACTTTTAAACTTTAAAAAATGAAATTAATACTTACAGAAATTGTTCTTACTTACTGTAACAGACCTCTTGTTGACCTTGATGGTCAGTGGCTCATAACTGGGCATATGACAGACAAACTAACCCTGACACACACTAGACCCGAACGCACATAGGGCACACATGACAATCTTTATTGCAAGTACAGATATAACAACAGACAGTTTACTTCCCACTGTGTTGCCACCTATTGCCTGGAACCTCTGGCGGAACGAGCTTTACAATCGCCTCGCTTTCCAGTCCGTTCCACATGCAATCTCTGGTGCACAAACCACACCTGTGCGAGATACGTTCTTTCCTATCGTTGCACTGACCTACCAAGATGTCAGAGCCTCTGTCTGGTGTAGGGTCAGCGTGAAAAGATTAGACATTCTCTCACAGAACATTTATTTAACTGATTTAACTGGTTCAAAATAAATAGACACTTTTTACTTATTGTGAAACAACATAATACATTATACCATTTAAATTCACTGCACAAAAGACTATCCTATTAAATCAGAACATTGTTAATAATCTATGCAGTCATTAAAGAAATATCCTAACGCTAACGTTCTATCACTATCTCGCTAACATGTTCACTCGGTCCTAACACTGCACCACGAATCCCCTGTGTTCTCTCACCTCGTGCCTTTTGACCCGTTAACCTACTCAGTAAGTCATGGGACAATCATCTTGCGAACTTGCTCAGAAAAGAGTTAGCTCTTACTTGTAGTCTTTAAGTGGTCTCTACTGAGTGCTGGTTTCGCCGTCGAAAACAGCACATACTTGCCCAGTCACGCCATTGACCTTTGTGTCAACTCTGGGGTGTCCCCTGAACACGGTACACCCTTTTGTGTGGTCTGCTCCGCCACATGACTGTACTCACCGGGTTCTGACACATACTCTTTTTTATTCTGCATCATATCCGCGGAAAATGTCACATAAATGTAACATTTAAATCCACCAGCCACTTTTTTTTTCTCCTTCTGTTACATTAGCTGGTGTTCTAGCTCGAGTCACATGTTTCCTGGTTTTTCTTCTTTTACTTTGAATGACTTACAGTTTGTTTTCTCGAATCATCAAACTTTCTCTTCAGCATTCTTGTTGCATTCAAGTTGTTTTTAAGTCCCCATTTCAGTCCCATTTTGTCAAATACTATTTTAAGCCATAAAAGACCACAGTTGAAAGACTGAGTTTCAAAGGAAGTTGCTGTCTCCACTGCTGACAACGATGCAAATTTTGTTTAGGACAACGCTACCAACAACTGCGAGTAGAAGGTGGCAACCTTGTTCTATCCTATGAAACAATTAATTGCCAAAAACTGTTTTTGAAAGACGAACTGAATTCAAGAACTTCTCTTCCTTCTCTTTGTCTTAATTAACTGTTGGAAAATATTAAGTGTGAAAAAAAAAATAACTTGCAGTTAACGCCAGACACATTTAGATTTTCTGGTAGAGGAGAGTTCAATCACGGTTTTCCCAAACTTTGGTGACTGGTCTTGGCAGTTAGCAAGAAATCATTCCATTATTGACATTGATAGACTGCTACAGTCTATTCAAGAAGATGCAACTGAGCTGAAGTGTGATACATTGCTAAAGATAATCAACAATCTTTAGCATTATATATTTTTTGTTGTGTGCAGTATCTTACAATGTACCCTCATGTGGCCAAATTAGATATAATTTTTTTTTCGGTCATTTTCCTCTACATACCTTTGTGCATCCGTAGGATCAGCTTTAAAACACATGAAAACAAAAATACTTTGACAGCTTGATGCGGAGAGAGATCTCTGTTGTACCTTGTCCAAGATCAGACCAGAAGAAGTAGACAGCATAATGACATAACAATGATATTCTGACTCTAAATTACTATTTTCTGGTGATTGTTTCTTTCATTCTTTCGATGTTGTTTTTTAAATCACTTTTCGTTATGCTGGATGCCGGAGGCAGGCAAATAAGTCTTGCTATTTATTCAGGAGTTGCCACATGAATAAGATCAGAGACCACTGGGTTATACGAAATATTAAAAGGATTAATCGGATATCTATGCGTTTAAATTGCATATATATATATATATATATATATATATATATATATATATATATATATATATATATATATATATGCCCGGCTCTCTAGCGTAGTTGGCTAAACCGCGGTGACCGGGTGACGAACTTCTTGTGATCCGGGTTCACGCCCGGGGGTAGGCAGAAAAGCCACATTTCTCCCAAATTCACGGTATTTATTATGGAATCAAGGCCGAAAGGTTGCGATATCCATAATACCGAGCCTAAGGGTTAACAACTCATGGCTCCTGGAAACTATATATATATATATATATATATATATATATATATATATATATATATATAGAGAGAGAGAGAGAGAGAGAGAGAGAGAGAGAGTATCGTACAGAAGCGACTACACGTTCGAATGTCGTGAGGCTCGTGTCCATACGGAGCCGGACTGTTTTCAAAAATAGCTTTTGATGTCAAATGAACCCGGCCCTAAATGTCTACTAGATATTGTTCTGGGAAGTCAAGACTGCGCGCGTGATGCTGACCACATCACCTGTGATTCGTCTATAAAAATGCAGGCATAGCTATATAGTCTTCAGTGTGTGTTAAATAGGTTAGTATTGAGGTTAGTGTTTGGTTTTCTCTCTCTCTCTCTCTCTCTCTCTCTCTCTATATATATATATATATATATATATATATATATATATATATATATATATATATATGTGTGTGTGTATATATATACATATATATATATATACATACTTACATATGTATGCATACTATAATGGTATGTTGTGTGCTCATGTTAAAAAAAACTGTTGACGCCTCCCAAATCATGACATCTACTGGTGTACAATTTTCATTTACCAGTTTAATTTATTAGTCTCATTGGCAGACAGGTTTATATGTATTTATTTTATTATTGTAAAAATCAGTAAAAGTGAACTCGCGCTGGAACTATATCTCCTAATAATTTTTTTCCCTTTTTCTTCATATTACATTAATGTGAAAAAATGCATTGCATTGTTATCGCTTTCGAAACGTAGACTGTAAGACATGGGGGTTAGAGAAGATTGCTACTTTTTCAGTCAGATTTAAGGGAATGCAAACATGTCGAATGGTAACCCTGAGTCACGCCTTGAATCACTGCCCCATCACTGAAAAGGGGTGCTAAGGTGGCGGTAACGCTTACTATATGAAGACCTGACCTAGGAAGCTTTTACCATTCCACCTAGGAAGGTGACTCAGAGGTCAGCTTCCATACACTGTACACATACATAGCCTACAGAAAATTCATAGACTCACTAGACATGCACTAAAATGGGATGTCGACGGATTTAGAAAACGACTGCGCCCAAGATTAACTCAGAGACGGACGACTTATGTTGTGCTCTGACCTAAGTGGAGTATCTTAATACAGATACGGCAGCAGTGGAGACCAAAATGCGACATAGGACGAGAGAATAAACTTTCTTTCACTATACCGGTTGAAGCCGGGCAATTAAATGTATTATATATATATATATATATATATATATATATATATATATATATATATATATATATACATACTTATAGACAAAGTGAAAGCGCCATTAGAACAAGAGCTGGCATCACAGACTGGTTCCCAGTAACATCAGGAGTAAGACAAGGTTGTGTATTATCACCTTTACTTTTCATAATATTTATGGACAATATTAATAAAATAGACATAACACCAACAGATGTCGATAAACAGGAGGACTTTTTCAATGAGCTGCTCTTTGCCGACGATCAATGCATATTTCACAGTGATAGTAAACAGCTGCAAGACCACATGAACCTACTACACGACAGTTGCCTCAAGCATCATATGAAGATCAATACTGAAAAGACAGAAGTCATGAGCATAAGTAGAGAGCAACAGACCATCGACATAAAGATTCTAGATCACAGCCTAAAACAAGTGCAAGAATTTAAATACCTGGGAAGTATCTTTACATCCAATGGTAAAATAGACAGAGAGATTGAAACAAGAATCCAACAAGCCAACAATGTCGCATACCAGCTTGCCCCAATTTTAAAACACCCTGCTGTCCCAGCTGAGATAAAAAGACAAATTATAAATACAATCTTTATACCGACATTAGGTTATCAATGTCAGACTTGGACATTAACAAAAGAACATGAGAGAAGACTAACCACCTGTGAAATGAGATGTTTGAGAATGGCTGCGAATAAAACCAGAAGAGATCGAGTGAGAAACGATGTAATTACAAGAACTATTGGAACCATACCCATCGTTAAATTTATTGAGAAGCAAAGAATGAAATGGTTTGGTCACCTAATGAGAATGGAACCAACGATGCCAGCATCAAGAGCATACAACATGAAAATCGAAACAACAAGAGGCAGGGGAAGACCAAGAAGAATATGGATTGAAGGAGTCACGGACAACTTGAGACTTCATAACATCACGGCATATGAAGCGACTGAGCGCGCCTGGCTCGGTTGCCGATCATCTGATAGACTGCGACGCCTAGCGGCACAAGCAGATTTTGACAAAAGAAAGATATATACATATATATATATATATATATATATATATATATATATATATATATATATATATAAAGTTTATTCTCTCGTCCTATGTCGCATTTTGGTGTATATATGTATATATATATATATATATATATATATATATATATATATATATATATATATATATATATATATATATATATATATATATATATATATATATATATATATATATATATATATAGAGAGAGAGAGAGAGAGAGAGAGAGAGAGAGAGAGAGAGAGAGAGAGAGGAGAGAGAGAGAGAGAGAGAGAGAGAGAGAGAGAGAGCATTTTGACAGACTATGAATAAGATGTGGCTGGGTAATCCTATTCTTAAAATTTAAAAGCATGTATGGGAATAATGATCTTAAATCAGTTTGTTTATTTTTTTTTTTTTTTTCAACAGAGGATGCTTGTGGTATGTATAAATATTTTTTCCATGAAAGTTAGCGCAATATATGTACATTTACAAAATAATACATGTAATTTGATACACATACACTTTCTTATACATGAACAAAGTTACATTCACGCCTACACAATCATAATACTCATTCACACACCCACTCTTACATAGACGCCCGTAAATGCGTATACGTACACAAGATCATGCACACATACATACACACATATATACACACATATTTACACATATATATAAACTCACAAACAAGTATACAAACCTATATACTTACACTCACAAACACGTGTACATTTGCACAAACTACGAATGCATACTTATATACGTTGGCTTATACTTACTCATTCAGACAGACACCCATGAATGCAAACACATACATACACACAAGCATACCTACATCTCAACCGTGCAGTTAGGTACATGCACTTAGGTTCAGCCTCGCCTTATTGTGTATTTGGCGTCCTGTCACGAAGTTTTTTTGGAGGGTGGGGGAGGGGGGGGGGGGGTGTTACCCCTTTATTTCCACCTTGTATGTATTGAGAATATAGTGTCTTTAGGTGTGTTGCTGTAGAAACAAAATGCAACACTTAAAAATATGAGAGGGACAGAAAAGTAAAGACAATCGACGGAAGAGAAGATTAAATCAGGCAAGTTTGCTGGCACCTGCTGGAAGGTCCGACAATTAAGTAGTGCGACTAATTTTATAAAATATTTAGATAATCAACAGTTAGAGATATAACCTATATTTTATTCAGAGTAAGTCTCGTGTGCATTGGTACAGCGAGTGGCACGATCTAACAAACACTGTAACGACCACTGTAGTTCTTCTTTTGTTATGGCCCTTAAAATCGATGTTACGGCCCTTTGGATGCATCAGCATAGTCAAACAAGCGTCCTTTCAAGGGTAACTTTAATTTTGGGAATATAAAATAATCACAAAAAGACAAGTTTTATCCTCTGCGTTTTTTTTTTTTTTTCGTACTCAACACGCTGATGTTTTCAGTCATCAGACAATGAATGTGGTACAAAGCAGCAAGCAACATTTTTCTTGCCTCAATCTCCACTGAGTTCCTACAATATAATGTCTCTGTTAACGCACAATTCATCTACAACCTTCATCAAGTCAAAGAACGATCCTTCGAAGTCGGAGTACATCTGCCCGTGAGGCAGGGAACGGCAAAAGCTAGCAATACGGTTGAACACGCAAAATCAGGTCCAGGTAAAAGCCACCAGTTTAAGCAAACGATTAACCGGGACAGTCCGCCGGAATTTACAGCCGGTGAACGAAGAAGAAGAAGAAGAAAGAACGATCTTTTAGTGTCCGTTCTCTGACTTTTGCAGCGAGTTCAACATTACGAACAGAAATTGTACGTCCAGGTCTAGTTGCATTAGTAATCATTTCTAAACCACTTTTGCATCGTGAATACTACCTGAAAATCTGTGCACGAGATAAACAAGTATGCCCATAAACTTGTCGCATCAATTCACCATCAACTCATGACTCTATTTTTTCGGAGTTGAATATATATTGTTATATGTGAACGAAAGTAGGAATTACCTAAGGCTTCTGCAGATTATGAGGCTGTAGTTTAGATAGCTCATGCCTAAAAAGCGGATATACTTACTGAGAAATGGTGCAAGAGTTTTTCTCTAAAAAAGATATAAAGCCAGCTCCAACTATCCGACAGAGAGAGAAGAGAGAGAGAGAGAGAGAGAGAGAGAGAGAGAGAGAGAGAGAGAGAGAGAGATAGAAAGAAAGAACCGATCTTATGATCTAGTCTCTTCTGCAGAATGCATTGTTCTGAACGTACTAGTGCTACCATTCCATTTCAGTTAACAAAGAAGACCGAGAAAGGATCATGCTTCATGGGCAACACATGTTCTCGACAATACAGCCCAGGCGGCTTTCTGCTATGAAGAGGAGGGTTTCAGTCCTTAGCTTTAAGATGCTTAGCGATAACACAGTTTATATTGTCTGTAAAATACTCAGGTATCACCACAATATGTATACTAACAGGAAGACAGACAGGCTGGCAGACAATCGCGGACAAATACTGAAATAAGCAAATCAGTCATTTCTGACTCTCTCTTCCTTTGATTCAAACGCGCTTTCGCTATCTCTCTTGTATAGAATATATATATATATATATATATATATATATATATATATATATATATATATATATATATATACATAGAAGGAAATATTAATGTAATGATAATTATATAAAATCTTACAATTTTGCCAATACGACTCGTAATTCCAACATACCGCGATCGAAACCCACGGGTGGTCAGGTGGATTTGTATCGTGGTATGGGGCATTGCAGGTCGACCCAGCCTAAAATGGGTACCAGCATGTATGTCCTGGGGAAGTAAAGACGGCCGACATAATGCTGACCACATTACCCACCTAGTGCCATTTAGTCTGTAAAAATATGGATGCTCTTCCCATATGCCCGATGCGCCTATGGCGTGAAAAGGGATTTTTACTTTTTCTTCTTACAAATCTTACAATTAGATTTGGTAATTATAATGTAATATTTATGTGTTTTTTTCATATTGGCCCTTAAAAGATAGACTCCGTAAGCATGTTATTATTCACAAGAAACTTCATACTCCTCTTTCCTCTTCTCATTCTCTCTCCCTCTCTCCCTCTCTCCCTCTCTCTCTCTCTCTCTCTCTCTCTCTCTCTCTCTCTCTCTCTCTCTCTCTCTCTCTCTCTCTCTCTCTCTCATTACATATACATCTTTACGTTTGTGTCAACATCGACATGATGAGGATATTGATTATTATATATAATGCGCTGTACTATATGTGTGTGTAATTATGCATGTATCCACATAAGCGATAATTCAATTGTTTTTCTAACTATCTTAAAAATTAGTGTAGTATGTGAAAAGGGAAGGAATGTATATTCATCAGCAGTTTTTTTTTTCTTCTCTTGATAGTGCTTTTGAAATGTCAATAATGTCAAGAATACTCACAGCAAGCCTAACATTTGCTATGCTTAACAATATATTAAAGTTGAACGGAATATCGATTATACAGGAGCAACACTTTAGGAATAGTATTACACAACGTCAGTATTTCGCTCGCGTGCGCGAACACACATAAAGAGATTGAGAGAGAGAGAGAGAGAGAGAGAGAGAGAGAGAGAGAGAGAGAGAGAGAGAGAGAGAGAGAGAGAGACTCACACACATATGCACTCGAAAGTTCCTACAGTCGAATTCGACTGCTTTGATATTGCAGGTGAGCAATTAGGGTAACAGAACAAACACTTCAACAAGACAAGCACAAGTAACAAGCTGCATCACATGGCTGCATTCTTTTGTCCAATTTTTTTTTTTTTTTAGACCAGCAGATTCTGATTCATCAAGGTCCAAATGAGCAACTTTCCTGAATTCTCACTAGCTGGAATGAGCACAGGAAGAATCAGAAAGACATAAGAGGAAGCTATTGCTGCGCAAAATAAAACTGACCAAATGGCCAGAATGATTGAAGATCATCACTACCAATTCCACAACAGAACTACAACTTTATGAGAAGATAACGATAGCAGTTCATATATTCTAAGATATTTGAAGCTGGGTTGTCAAGCGAGTGACACGCAATGGTGAAGTTGGGAAACAGTGTAAATCTGAAAAGTGAAAACGCTCAGATGAAAATAAGCTAATGCAGAAAGAACTGAATCTAAAGCTACGAATTCAACAGTCGCCGTGATGACAACAGTAGGTGACAGTATTACAAAAACTATCAAGCTCGACAAGAAAACTCAGAAACCAGAGCTATATATTCCACGAGTATTACAATGCTCCAGATGCCAAAAAAGAATTTCAGTCCAAATCATTTACCGCAGTTAAGACATTTTCCGTTATTGTGCTGACTTTCGTCCATACAGCAAATATCAGTTAGTAAAAGAAGATAATGACTATCAAAAAAATTAAATGCTAAAAATAAAATTCAGCAACTGTTTTGGACAACATGGTGCAAGATGTTTGAGCTGCATCTATCTACAACTTTGTCAACACATTTTCAGAATAGCTATAACGGAAAAATGCTCGTGTAAAGAGGTAAAAAGAAGATATGGGAATGGCGGACATTTCACACGTGTGGAAAGAAAACCAAATGCAGAACCAAAGTAGGAGGCTGGAATAAAAGGCTAAAGCACTGAAAGCAAGCATGACATTTTAGAAAGAAAGCCAGGAAAGCTCTAAAGAAGTCAACAATGAAGCAAGACATGTCTTAACAGAGATGAAGGACAAAAGTGAGATATTAGACAATGATGTCAAGTCATTTAAAGAACTAGAAGCAGAAACAATAACACTGTTGGAAAATTTGTAAAAACAGCTACATGAAAGGTATACAAAAACTAGATCCAAACAAACTCTAACAGCCAAGACAAATAGAAGAAACAGAGCAGAAGACAGGCCACACACCAAAAAAAAAAAATAACCCTGAAAGAGTCTACCAGAAAGGGGCACAGCAATTTTGAAGACAGATTTGGTGCTTTAATCAACAAGGCGTTTCTACCAGAAAAAATCAAGATAAATGAAGACGGACGAGCAAGACTACAAAACGGAAAGAGACTGAAAGAAAAGATGAAGATAGAACAGAAGGAAGCATTATCATCGGAGATGGAACGAGCAAAAGCCACGCGTCAAACTATTAAGAAGAGGCCAGATAGGCTAAAGGAAAGAAAGAATTCGCAAAAGTCCTTTTGGGATTAATCGCTATTACCAGCCAAGTAAAAAACAGCAAAGAAAATAGTAGAATAAATGAATCGAAAAGAAAAAAAATATTTTGGAAGAGAATGATCACATACCTACCAATGTAGGATGCAGGATGAAACATAATTTAGAAACAATGCTTTGCCAGGATGTGTCCTGAACGAGGCCAAAACAACACAATAAGATAGTACCACGGATTCCTACCTCCTTGGAAACCAACAACGGCATTTATAAGATTGCAATAGACAAGAACAATCACCAAGAGATGAACGTCTTCTGACAACAAGACATAATAGAACCAAAGGAAACATCAGAACAAGTACTGCACAATGATGATCGCAATTAAAAGCAAATCGTAAGATGAGCTTAGTTTAGTTAAGAGCGCATTGCCTATAAGAATACTCACATGGGGTGAGATCTGGCGGATGACCCCGCTGCGACTGAGCTTTATCGTTCGTTCGGCGTACGATGTATTACCGTCCGGTTTTAACATGGTTAAATGGTCTGCGACCAACGATCCGACTTGCCCGTTGTGCAAATCGAAGCAAACTCTTGAGCACGTCCTGTCCGCGTGCAGGAAAGCTCTAGGTCAAGGCCGATATACCTGGCGCCACAACAAGGTGCTAAAGGAGTTAGCAGCCGTTGTCGACCAGGCTAGAATGAGGGCTAACGCCAAAGCCAGTTCTAGTATCGCCCCCATTCGTTTCCTCAAGGCTGGGTAGGTTCCAAAAGGTAAGGTCAACAAAAACGCATTCGCTCCATCTGTGCTAGACTCTGCGAGGGACTGGTTACTGGCGGTTGATCTGCCAGGCCATGAACGGTATCCCGAGTTGATCCGAAAAACCGGCCTGCGACCGGACATCGTTCTCCATTCTGCGCAAAAACGGCAGCTCATTCTGATTGAGTTGACTGTCCCGTTTGAGTCGCGGATGGAGGAGAATCATTTGTACAAGCTCGAGAAGTACAGTGATTTAGCAGCCGGTTTGAGGAAAAACGAGGCTTACACAGTACGGGTATTTGCCGTCGAAGTGGGAGCGAGAGGCCTTGTTTCCACTTCGCTCTACAATGTGGTGAAAGAACTAGGATTGCGCGGTAATGAACGGAAACGAACACTCAAAAAACTGGGAGAGGCAGCCGAAAGGGCCTCTAGCTGGCTTTGGACGCAGCGCAACAACGTAGGGGACTGGCCTCGGTGTGCTGGTTCGGGTGTCTAGCGGAAAAGAGTTTCTCATCCCTTTGAAAGTCCATGGTGTCTGAATTGTCTGCCAGTGTTCCTCTGCCAACTGCTAATAAAAGTCCAACATGTGTCCGGTAAACCAAAATAAGCTTATCGCTCGGTCGTCCAGGCATGCGGACTGTTTTAATTACGCTGCCGCGGCGACTTCTTATCTCACAGTACCTCCTTCGAAACCACCAAGTCGTCTTGTCTCTGGCCGAAAGTATAACACCATCCGGTAATTCCGTGCAGCGGGAAACCAGCCCTGAGCGTCATGAACTCAGGAGGGCCCACCTCCGAATACGTCTAGGAATCGTGGGCCGAAACGTGTGTCGACGAGGATAATTTCTAGTGATGACTGGTAGATTCCCGCTGTACTTGCTCCCTGTGAGTTTATTCCTATAGTAGACGGATCAATATAATTTCACACGGGTGTAACCCATTAGCGCTCAGTTCTACTTCTAACCCAAGTCTGAGTCTGAAGAATCTCATCACAGTGCACGAAGCACACGATTCTGTTAGACTGAAACAAGGTGAAAGGTCAGAGAGATCCAAGGCTGTAGATTTCAGATCCCTCCGACAGAAGAGCACCCAGCTGTTCACCATTGAAAGCTTTGTCTAGCCCTGTGAGTCCTACTACCTATAGGGTAAACGGGGCGCAATTAGTTGTAAATCACTTGATCAGGAAAACTCATTCCGTAATGAAGATTGTTGCGGGTGATCAAACAGGTACAAAACACAATATATCTAGAAAAGACACAAACGATTACCAGATATGCTGTCTAAGTTTGATCTACGTACAAAAGTGTGGGGGGGGGGGGTGTGAGGATTAAATCATATTGAAGTGGGCTAAAAATGGAACAAAGGAGAAACATCACACACACAGACACAGACATACACACACACACACACATATATATATATATATATATATATATATATATATATATATATATATATATATATATATCAGTACGGTCTGAGGAAAACAGCGCTTCGAGGAGTGTCCATGGGAACAGGCCGAGGCCCAACACTCACTGGAAAGTGACGTATTTACAATCAAAATGCTACTGGTGTTCCGAATACTTTGATGTCTTTTCCTAATTCAGCGTTTAACATTCACTTTTCAATGGATGAACAACACATGACGCTGATGAACTGTTGATCAAGGAATGACTCTGTCAGTCTAACTCTTCCCGACAAACATAGTTACAAACTGGCAGAATCCTGAACCCGTAGAGAGCCATTTGACACTCCTGAACGTTATATCCAGATGGCTGGTATAGGCAACTCTTCGCCAACCGCACAGATACACATTTTTAACACTTCCATGTTTTTAACTACACAGTTTTATGATGTTTAGGAACGAACGAATTTTTTTTTCCAAAGGGTTACAAATTGGGCACGTAGGGCTGTCTGACATTCGCCCCTTCTAAGCACTCGTCTTTCAGAGCTCTAATGTCTGTTTTCGATAATGCATGTTACGTATAAAATACAAATTATACATAAAAGAATAATGCATACACACATCATGTATAAATAATCTTACACACTCAAACGTACACATACTCTTACATTCTCATACACACACACACACTCTCATACACAGACATAGGTAATACATACATACACGCACCTAGGAAAGAAGGAGGAAGGGTGTGCAGTGCGTCTATTGAAAAACACCGTGTTTCTAGAAAAGGAAAGGGTCTGTTCTCCGTTCAAAACTGTTCTGCTGAGAAAGTCGTTTTCAATTCTAAAACGGCTTCAGATTTATCAACCGGCAGAATGAAACCAAGAACAACTGTTCTAGTTTGGAGTGATGCCTGGAGAATCAGGCTCCACAGTCAGGTTCACAGTCAGGTTCACAGTCAGGTTCGATGTCAGGTTCGTACGTTGCCAATTGATAATGATCTGATTGAAACTGATATGGTCTTAGTAATCAACCCTACCCTTTCTTCTTTTATTTATTTAGAGAATCAGTAAAAGTAAACTTTAGCTACAGTTATATCTATTGAAATATGTTTCCCTCTTACATCCTTTAGAAAATATAAAAAAAAAAAAATAATAATTTGTTGTTATCTCTTCTAAAACGAAGAATGTAGTAAACGGGCGTTAGATGAGGTTGTTGCTTTGTCGGTCAGATTTAAGGGACTGCAGACATACCAATTTTAACCCAAAGTCACGCCCCGCATCACTGCCCAATGAATCGAAAAGGGGTGCTAAGGTGGCGGTCGCCTCAACTATGGGAAGGACTGGTCTAGGACACTTCTTCCACTCCGCCTTGTCATGGCTCAGGGGCAATCTCCCACATTCTGTAAACATTTATTTGCTATAGAAAATGCAGAGACCCACTAGACAGGCACTGCGATGGAATACCGACGGGTTTAGGAGACGAGACGTCAAAACAGGAACTCAAAGACACAAGCCTCCATTTGTGCTCGCTCCTCATTGGTGTTGTTACTACATCTACGGCATGAGTGGAGACCAAGATGAGGCGAGGACTGGAGAATACAGCTTTCTGTCACTATGACAGGCGAAGCAGGGCAATTAGATATATTACAAATATACTTAGACATATATTTCGAAAGACTGTGAATCCTAAGTCTATTTTCTTAACGTACCAGTGTGTATGGTAATAATGAGCTTGATTCATATTGCTCATAGTTGTTTTTGTTGTTTTTTTTTTTTTTTTCAGAGAAGGCTGCTAGTATGTATCAACTTATAAACAACAATGTTCTTTCTATTCCAACAAGCACAATATAAGGTTAGTTGCATATCCTTTACAGGACTTTGCAGAAAGAACTCCAACAGCACCTGGCTGTTGTGTGGTTTCTCTCGGCAAATTTACGTCCATTAGTTTGCCATTGCTTACTAAACGGTCAGCCTCCTGATACCACTGTCGAAACCAACGCTAGGCGCATGGCCTGCAGCTGGGATCGAACCCGGCACCCCGGCATTACAAAGCCTTTGCATCGACTTAGCCACAGAGCCGACTAAACACGATATACATGCATTAAAAAACTCAGACATATACATATACACATCATCATCATTAGGTGCCTTGCCGACTGGCGTGGGCGACCATGCCTCTCCATAATCTGCGATCTCCTGCAGCATGTATCAGTTCGTGTGCCGACACAACTCCATGCCATGCAGCAAGACTATCAAGCATCTTATTTCGTTGTCTTCCTCTATCCCTCCTCCTACAGATCTTTCCATTGGTCACAACATGTTATATTTTCCCTCTTCTCATAACATGGCCGAAAAATGATGACTGTCTCCTTCTGATGTCTGTGATAAGTTATCTTAGGGCTCTCGCCTCTTTCAAAACCTCTTGGTTGCTCTTTTTGGCTGCCCAAGGTATTCTAAGCATTCTTCTGTAAAACCACATCTCTGAGGCCTCTCACTTCCTTATACATGCACAAACGTGTACACATTCACTTTCGTCCTCACACACACACACATACACAATAATAATACTGAGTGAGACACCCACTCATGCATATGCACCCATGAATGCATATAAATACACAAGATCATGCACACATACATATACACGTATACAAACACGTTACAAACCTTCACACTTTAACTTCCGTAAGTTTCTCAAAGTGATTGTTACATTATAGTGTTTTAGCCGTATATTGTTGATCAACTAAATTTGAGGCTTATGTGATATATTTCTTTATTTTACTGAATTAGGAATCGATATCATAGAACACCAGACATATCTATTGATGCTCTGTCTTTCGCAGCAAATGTCTTAAGGTGTAGATGTCAACTGCCCTTATAGCCCACACATTATACACACGTCGTTCTCTTCCTCACACACGTCGCTCGTTGCTGTATCAACGCCTTATGCCTCGTCTACGCATTCTTACACATATTAATGTGAGCTATTTTCAGTAAGTTTAAATTCTGTTTTTCATCTTCAGGGAACGATCTCCGTATGTATCACGTAATAAATAACAACGTTTTACCATTCCAATAAGCATACTATACATACATTTACAAAAGTAAACATAAATCAACAAACACTTTCTTATAATTGCATGTTGTGTGCAAAACTCACTTTGCTATTTACGTGTACCAGAGATCAGAGGCATGATCGCCTACGCCAGTCGATAAGGCGTTAGATGATGGTGGTTATGATGCTGATGATGACATAGATGAGTGCAAAAGGTCCAGTTTACTTGAAGTTATGAGACAAGTGTCTCTAGAGATTTAGAGGTGACAGAGGCCCATATGCCCAATACCTGTATTTTGGCTACTGGTGACGCCCGAGTGTGTGTTAAAGACTCGTGTCATTTGAAGGGCAGGTGACGCCTTTTTGAGGTAGTGCTGTTTTTTGGGATCTACCAGTGTGTATCGTTGGCATAATTTAATAGACAGTGTTCCGTCATTTACCACAAATTCATTGTCCTAATATCTTTGTCACTGAAAAAACTTGACAGATACAATAGCACATATGCCTTGCATTGTTATTTTTAGTATTGCTGTTCACGAATTGTTATTGTTATAGTGTTGATGATACGATGTCGCTTATGTGTACATGTAATAAGTAAAGTAAAGTAAAGATCCCTTTACACGAACTTAGGCGCATCGGGCATATGGGAAGAGCACCCATATTTTTTACAGACCAATCGGCACTCGGTGGGTAATGTGGTCAGCATTACGCCAGCCGTATTTACTTGCCCAGGACAGCCCATCCTGGTATCCATTTGAGGCTGGGTCGACCTGCGATGTCCCATACCACGATAAAAATCCACGCAGCCCCCAGTAGGTTTCGATCGCGGTACGTCGGACTCGCAACCCCTTAGCCACGGACACTGGCTGCCTTATTAGTCTCCTGTAGGGAACCCAGTTGTCGCCGTGATCGTCGACTAGTGAACTTGTGCATGTGCAACTGAAGCATAATCATCGATCTAGATACTTTTGCTAAGTATGCGTTATTTACAATTGTACTTCGGGAACAAATGTTTCTTCAAAAAGGTCAATTCCATGAATAAAAATGATTTAGAATTATCCACAGACAGAACAGAATCTAGAACGAATGGTTTATTAAGAGTGCTGCCCAGAGAAGCGGGCATCAGTCAGACTCGATTACCTAGACGTGATTAATGCATGCGAATTTCTTTCACTTCTGTAGGTGTCGCAAAATAATTGTTGTGGTGTAGAGTTTCAACAATATATTGTTGAGTGACCAAATTGGAGGCCTCTGTAATGTACTTCTTTATTTACTGATTTCACTGATTTAGGAATCGAAATCATCGCGTACTGGGCGTAATCATAATGCTTCCATCTCTGCAGCAAATATCCTAAAGTGTATATGCCAACTGTTTCCGTATCACACTGATTATACACTAGTCGCTCTCTACCGCTCATTTTGCGTACCCCCCCCCCCCCCTCCCCCCCTTTTTTTTTTTTTTTTTTTTTTTCGATCCACACTATTTTCTTAGTTTGCACATTCTTGCACAATTTATTTCATCTAACCTTTTGTCGTCTATTACTGATCGCTCAATAATAATCTTCATGGTGTTTCTTTACTCATCACCACGAGTGTTTCTGTAGCTATCGCGATTGTAGTCAGAACAACCGCTCTTTCATTTCCTCTCACTCCTGCATATCCCGGACGTTTTTAGATGTACCAAGCAGTACAAATCTATTAATTGTCCTCAAACGATCATTTAATGTTAAATAATGTTAGCTCTCTATGAAAGAAGCATTGAGGGGAAGCAACGCACCACAGAAAGCTGTGAGGTGTGCGTATTAAAATTAACCATGAGTAGTGACAGGTGCTATGTTTCGGCTCCTTACACACCTTGTAATAGGGCTGTCTGACATGCACACCTGCCATTTTCCCAATTTTTGAATTTGGTTTCTTAAGCAATTGTCTTGAAGGATGCAGCCGCAGTCTGCATAACCTGGTACGGTTTCTATTGTAGACCTTAAAGAGTGGCAGTGCATTTCCTTGCTTTCTACTAAAACCAAACGGTTCACATTTTTGTTCTTTTCTACGTGTCCAAGCTACCTCCTCTTTCTACAATGTGGTTGTTAAGCTCCTTCTTTTTGTGCAGAAAGTTTTTGAATTGGGGGATTCCACTTTTTTTCCTGATGCCATCTATTTGCCGAGTGTACCTGGAGGGGTTTGAGTTTGTTCTGTGTAGAGTACTGGCACCGCTATTTTTCATTAAAATATCACAGGCGTAGCAGTCGCTGCCATGGTCACCAAGGACATATCAACTGCAGCACAGAATGACCGCAGCAGACGCCAATGCCAAATCGAGAACACTGTCTTCACTCACTGGTTGTTGGGTCATACTGATTTTTGATTACCACTGAGGCAGACGAGGTGCACGCTTACCACGACACCCTCTATGTCTTCCTCCTCCTTATTTGTGGCGATGGTGCCCATAGATGACTCTTGGCATAGAAGTGCCTAAAAAAAGCAATCCTTTCAGTTCCCGTGATTTCCCGAAAGACAGTGCTATTTCCCATTGTTTAACTTAGCGTTGCATGCAAGAACATTTACAAGCCTAACTGTCCTAGCTGCATGTATCATGGGAACCTATAGCCGGAGACAGTACCTGCCATGCGGACATGTCGTCTTCGCGTGTCAGTATTTTTTCTGACAAGGATAGCCCGTCCATGGTGTACTCTATTTCAAACTATGCGTGTAGCAGTACGTTATCATCTTTACTTTTTATATAAAACGTTGTAATTGAAAGTAAAGTTGGAATGGTTACTATTAAAGATTGGCACAATGTGCTGCAGGGGAGGTCCAACCTCAAAGTAGCGGAGAATAAAATCTTAACATTTATGTATATATATATATATATATATATATATATATATATATATATATATATATATATATATATATATATAATGTACTAGTCAGGTCTTGGTCAGATATGACTGAGCTACAGTATAAAAATAGCCTGAACCACTGTTACGCCGAATGTTGGGCGGCCTATACCAACATCCCATATTGTGCTAACGGCTTCGAGCTGGGGAGCTCAATGATAAGGATACTGGCCTTATCCTAGAAAGAGGATATGCAACCTGAAAACTTTATGTTATGGCAGGGCAAACCAGGCATTTAGCCTTGGCTTATAGCTGGTCTAGGAGGGAAGCCCCGATAGGCGGGCAGATAGAGCACTGCTTTTTTTTTATCTGGCAGCTTCTGCAGCTTGCATTAGCCCAACCGTAGTGGTGTTGATTTTCTTTTGGTGTAAACAACTCAGGCCTAGCAAGGGTTCATAATGCATGGGCAACATATGGTCTCTACAATACTGCCCAGGCTTAGAGCTATGAAGAGGAGGAACTTCATCCCTGGTCATAGCTGGTCTCGGAAACAAATCGAGATGCAGCAGTTACGGGTTATACACCCTTGTGAATTGGCGTAGGCAAGGGCGACATAGGTTGCCTCTGACGATAGGAGGCATCTTCGAATGTCACTGATCAACTACCTCCCACCTCATGCTGTGCAGCCCCCCCCCCCCAATAAGGTATTGATCCGCCACAGCTTGTATGCTTGAATGGGTGCTTGGAGCTTGGACAAAATCCGAACTGCAGACTGTAAAATCCAGTGCACCAGGCAATAAAAAGAAACAACCTCAAGCTTTGACTTGGCTCTTGGAACGTGAGGACCGTGCCTCGAGTTTTGCACTGACCTGGAAAACATCAATGAAGTGAGAAAAACGATTATCATTAACATAGCTTTTGCTGGCCTACGGGAAACCCATCTGCCAGAGGATGGGTGCATTAGAGAAAATATATACATTATTATGGAAAGGAAGAGGTCATGAAGAAATCCGCATGTGTGGAGTGGGCGTTGCAGTAAAGAATTCATGGTTGGGATCAGTTGAGAGTCCAACTGTAGGAAGTGACAGAATATTATCTCTACTACTGTCTACATCCAGTGGTTTTATCACCCTTGTTACTGTAGATGCACTCAGTCTAACATCAACAGAGGACGCAAAGAATTCTTTTTATCAGGATTTGGATAATGCAGTAAAGCAGTTCCTGAATCTGATGGTATTTATATACACAAACTATTTTATCAAAACCAAAGATCGCCATAAGGTGTCATTGAAACATCTAGGATCTGGTCTCTGGCACTAGCTGTACCTTATTCCCACAAGGAGGCAGCACTTGAACTGTGTATCACTAACTCGCAGCTACCACAGTGATACTGACCACTACCATGCTGCTACAAAAGTTCGGATAAAACCAAAGAGAATTTTTACTTCAAAAAACAAATGCATCCCTAGTTTAAACATTTTCAAAACTAAAGACCCTGATAAGTTTGTTTTTTTCACTTTCAACAACAGCTCGAGGATGCCTTCACTGATATCCAGGATAACTCTACAGCAAGTCTGAAATGGTATGCAATAAAGGGGACTGTTTACAAAACACCCGGGATTAGAGAACAAAGACGTAAAGACTGATTTGAAGCAAATAGCCAGACACTCCAACCTTTAATTTACAGCCGACGGTTAATACTCCTCAGAAACAAGGAAAGAACAACATGGAACACTCTCAGTGGATTGAGAGCAGCTAGAAATCATTTGCAAAAGGTAGCTAGGCAGTGTGCTAATGACTAATGAATCCAGTTATGTGAAAGAATTCAAAATTCTAGCAATAGTGGTAATGTTAGAGACATCTATGAGAGGATAGAGAAGGCCAACGGTCCTACTACTTTAAAAAAAAAGTGCAAAACTAAAGTTTAAATGTGGAGATTGTTATCTACAAGAATGAGCATCTAGATATCTGGGTGGAACATTATCTGAAGCTATACTCAGATTATACTAAACTTACAGCTGGTGCGCCTAATGCCATATTGACTATA
This sequence comes from Candidula unifasciata, assembly GCA_905116865.2. Classification (NCBI taxonomy): domain Eukaryota; kingdom Metazoa; phylum Mollusca; class Gastropoda; order Stylommatophora; family Geomitridae; genus Candidula; species Candidula unifasciata. The sequence goes on from CAJHNH020002835.1 coordinate 242,386, forward strand.
CCAACTCTTGACTATCTGGACACATTTTCAACAGTTGTAGAATTTATGAATGTTATTAATGAATGGACTTCAGAGAAAGCATCAGACAGAGATGGAATTCCTACTGAGATAATCAGAACTGGAAAAGACATTATAGCCCCCACATTCGTCAGATAATAACACTCTGGCAAGAGGGACAGGTTCCGCAAGACTTCGAAGGCTAAACATCATAACTAGGTGCAAGAACACGTGTGTCTGGAGTGGCTGCAATAACTACAGGGGAATATTGCCGCTGTATACTCTTGGAAACGAACTTGCGGGAATTTTTCTACGAAGACTTCAGATCCTAGGAGACCGGGTTTATTCAGAGTCCCAGTGTGGCTTTTATCGGAACGGGTCTACCACTGCTATGATATTTTCATTACGACAGTTGCAGAAAAAAATGACGAAATCAAAATCAATAACTGAATGTTGCTTTTATTGATCTTACTAAGGCATTTGATTTAATTAGTCAACAAGATCTGCAACTTGGCTCTTACTTGCAACGTAGCTCTGTCTAGGGTTTAGATAAACAAAACGCCTTGCTGAACGAATGTTCTTTTTCACATACAGTTACTAGGAACACACCGGACGAAGAACACGCCCCTCGAGCGTTATTGATCTGTATTAGCTGCTCCACCAGCTACACTTCCCAGTCGTTCATCGGTGTTATCGTGGCTACTACAGTTGGCTAGGTTGTCACAACCATTATATCTCATACGGTGGTTCTCTCTGCAGTGAACTTGCAGACTATGCATGTGTATCAGGCAAACATCTTGTTCCGTGTACCTGTACACAGTCGAAACTTTCAGTCAGTAGACACTCATTCTTTATGTCCCACAATTACATGTGGTCAGACAATCCGCATTCTAACTCAATTGCGCCTCTGCATTCGATAGCACGCATCCACATCCAAACTTCATCTGTCTTGTTACTCTATTTGGGTTCACGTCTTCTTTTCTGGTCTCACGCTTTCCTCGTACTTCTATTCACCTGGCACGGGGTACTCGAGGCACTTTCCTCTTATTTCACTAACCCTCTGACCTTGTCCCTCCAACCGGGAAGTCATTGCGCTTTTCCCGTGAATCCACCTCATTACAAGGTACGTTCAACACACTGAATAAGAATGGGTGTCCACCTTCCCTACTGAACTATACTGTGTTGTTCTACATAGGTATGCAAGACACAATCAACAGTAAATGTGTAACATCAGGGAAGTTTGTAATCAAAAATTGAGTGAAGCAGGGGTGCTCCTACCCTCTTTGGAATTATACTTATCACTTTTTTTTTTTTGGAACATGCTTTTCGAGGTCAGGAGGGTTGTAATTGCATCCATTCCCGATCTGATTTCAGCCTTTACAATGCTTGCAGGCTAAAAGCTAAAACCAGGTTAAGTAGGGTACTTATTAGAGAGCTGTTGTTTGCAGATGATGCCACAATAACCACGCACTTAGAGAAGGAACTGCAATGTTTACTATCTGCCTTTGCTGATACATGCTGTGAATTAGGACTCACAATCAGCAAAAATAAGACAAAGGTTATGGTGCAAGGTGTTAATGATAGATCTACAGTATACAATGACAGTGAAGAGCTGGAGACAGTAGACCACTTTACTTATCTGGGTTTCACAGACCATTCAACACCTTTTTCTTTTAAACATGTGATATATAGCGCTATCTGGGGCTTTATGCGGTGAGTGTTTTGTGTCTGTCTTTGCTCAAAATAGGACACTTCTTGCAGAATTTTAAGCCTTTCTGTGGTAGTCAGCAGGTCAACGGTATTTCGCACAATTACTTCTGGGGGGAATGACCTATATCTATTTAATTTGTGTATGGTCAAATATCATCAGCTGACACTCTAAACGGGTGACCATGCCAAGTGAATGATTTATCACCAAGATGATAATAACGTGATAGAGAAGAAGAAATATTAGTTGTATATATATATATATATGCACACATGCACTACGTAGATGTGTAGATATGTGCTAATTTTTTTTTTTTTGCACATCAGGCTTTGGTGGGTATCAGTTTGTATAAATCCAGAATATTCTAATTTCTTATTTAGTTTTGATTACAATTATGTGGGCGACTACTTCTAGTACGTCCATGTTGTGGAGATGGAACATAAACGTATGATACAATACAAGCCTTGACTTAGATATTTAAATTAGGTTTTTGTGTTATCTGTCGTATGGTAATTTCGTCACGCACCTTTACTTCCGGATTACTTTCCCAAAATCATCAGGGTATTCTGAATGGCGGCTCTCGCTTGTCTAGAGGCCAAGCCCTCGGTTCAAACATCCATTCAGCCTATTTCAGGAATGAGGTGACACGTGCTCTGACTTCTCAGCGTTATTACAAACTCTTGGGTACCACTCGGCCAGACGTGCTCATTACTAATTTTGTCCCCAGACTGGTAAACAACGTTAACACAGTCAAATATATAAACAAAGATACGTCTCACAAGACATGATACACTTCTGACTATGACAAATGATCTCACCAAAACATCTTTCTTTCAAGAATAAGAAATCTTGTAAACATGAAACATGATATACTAATTTCACTGTGAAAAAAGAAGACGAAATGCAGAACAAAGAGAACGCAAATGATGGTTCATGTCTTAACAGTGTTGAGACTAGAGAATGAGTTCCCCCTATGTTGTCTCGGTCATTTCCAAACTCATCATCGCTAGGAGAGTAGAGACAGATTACGAGGGCACATCCGGTTTCTGGCTGCCAAAGTGTTCCTTAGCTCTAACAACTTATCTGAGTCAGATCCTGCAGCTCCTCAGTGGGCCGAATAGTTGGTTTCTGCAACGTCTCGTTTCTCGGGGTGTCTCTGTACGACGATGATTATTCCCAGGGACTGATCGAATGATGACCAAGACCTCCTGGAGACTAGTTGACGTCGACTTCACAAATAGCTTGGCATAGAAGACAATGGCAGGTCAATACAAGTCGGTTTTTCCCCAGTTGATAGTTAGTTGGAGAACTGAACTACCACACGGACGCATGCTGGATCCTCGACATCCTGCAAACAGCAAGGCAACACACACAAGCGAACCTCACCTAATGTACTCCGCCAGTCACACTCCTTCCACTCTCCCTAAATGCTCAGAGGTAAATGTGGGCTAGTCTACACCATTTCGGTTAACTTTATACATCCTGGGAGCCCCTACAATTCCTCAGTGTGAGCACCAGAGCAAGGCCGACGTTTGTATTGATTCCAACAGTTTAAGAATCCTGTCTCGTAGCGAAAGCCAGTCAGATCTCTATCAGCCCCTATCACTCTATGTATTCCCACTTCACCCGTTGGAAGGATTACATAGATGAGATGGATATCAAAGTCAAGATGGGAGAATAGACCCCAAAAGCTGTTCCAAAGGTTGAGCTCGTTGTGGTTACCGTCGATTCAAGCAATGGCGGATGTGACGTCCTGCTTTCCTAGAAGAGCGCTGCCCGTTCTCAACGGTTAACCAACTCATCAAGTTCTGAGACCAATTAAAAGATCATATCAGATCATACAAGTTTATCAAGACATAAATTACACTCCAGACAGGTGGACTGATTGATCGGAATAGGTTTAGAACGCAGCCTAGAAGAATTCACTAAGACATTTCAGCCGAAAGTGCATTCCTACCAACATTGCTATCGTCTCTCGTCGCAGGCGATCGTGAGCACAAATATATAGATGTCCATTTTTTTTAGAAAAACTCACCCATGCAAACGAATACAGAGAACAAAGATGCTTTATTACCGGTCAAGGGGCCATAGAGCTGAAACACATCTAACCACTCAAACGGACTAAGTAGAAGTGACGTACACAATTCTAGTCCCTAACTACCGCAGTTTGAGCGAGTATACGGCTCAATCACGCAGTGAAGCTGTCAAGCTATTAAGCTTGAATAGGCGCAGAAAATGTGTCCTATCATACATACTAACACCATACACCAAGAAGGATCAATCCAGGAGCGATTTATATAGGTTTCACACAGCTGGACTCCCCAACAACAAACGAACTATATATCTACTGACGAACTACCCGAGATCATAGATACATCAATTAATATGGGGGTGTCCAGACTGTGGGCAGGTCTATTGTGGTAGGGGAGTTACTGCTGTTATGCAACCTTGTCATATGTTAAATAAATGGTTGTTGTTGTTGTTGTTGTTATGTTTAAATACGAATACAGCTATACACACCACACACAGTATAAACATATATACATACAATTCTTTACATGCAGTTATCATACAATCATCATCATATAGCATGTCCTTTATAGAAAGTCGTTTTCAATACGATCTGCCTTAAAGAAAAGCGATTGCTCGCCAGCTCTCCTGCCTCCTTTACTTTCATAATCACCAAGATGATAATAACGATAGAGAGGCAGAAATATTAGTTTTATATATATATATATATATATATATATATATATATATATATATATATATATATATATATATATATATATATATATATATATATGCACGCATGCACAACGTAAATGTGTAGTGTAGATATTTGCTAATACTTATTTTTTAATATTTTTATATTTTTGCACATCAGGCTATGGTGGGTATTAGTCTGTATGAATCAATAATATGCTCATTTCTTTTTAATTATGAATACAGTTATGTGTGAGACTACTTCTAGTACATCCATGTTGTAGAGATGGAACATAAACGTATGAAACAACACAAGCTTTGACTCCTCAATGATCATCTCGGAATTCAAATATGTAAATTACGTTTTGGGTTATCATATGTTAAGTAATTGTGTGTGTGTGTGTGTGTGTGCGTGTTTTTTTTTTTTTTTAACTATGAATACAGCTAAACACACCACACACAGTATACACACACATACATACAATTCTTTATATGCAATTATCATACAATCGTCATCACATAGAATGTCCTTTGTAGAAAGTCGCTTTCATTACGGTCTACATGAAAGAAATGCGATTGCTCGCCAGCTTACCCGCCTCCTTTACTTTCATAATCAGGGAGGCACGTATTTCCTCTACCCTTCTGCTGTATTTTATTTTCAAGCCTACCATGACGCACAATGCGATTACAATATGTCAGCTTCCAAGACAAGGTGTAGTTTTTTAGCCGATCTTCCTTTTTGTTTAGATCTTTTAAAATGTCAGTATTTCTTCTCTTCCATGTCCACGGTATTCTGCGAATTTTTCTACATAATTTTAACTAAAACGCTCCTTTTTTCAGGACTAGGAGATATTCCACGACTCACACATATATGTTGCTACAGTTGAAAGTTAGTTGCGTATCCTTTACAGGATTGTAATGGGGGATATATTCACCCTGATTGGGAAGGTTTAGGGGATAGCCGAAGGCTAACACTATTACCGAGAGAAGCCAGATACTAGGATTAACCGAGGTTTTCAAGATAGTGGATGACCACGAGTTAGGGGAACGACCACAGGTCGCAACGTGGAACCCAAGGACAACCACGTGTTGTCACGTGGAACCAACACTGGGTATAAGTACAGACCCTAGTCTGATCAAGACAGTATGTGTTGACCGTCAGAACGAGAGGACGTGAGAGTGATCGTGCGAATGCGAAAGTGAAACTGATTGTTACGAGAGGAAGACCAGACGACAACATCCGTCGAAGTCAAGTCCAGCCAAGTCAGTTGTGTGAAGCTTGATGCAATGACCAGATCCATCTATGCGGCGATGTGGAACTGAAGACGCAGAACTCTGGTTCGTGAATGTGTGGGGATTCTGCGTGTTGGCGTCTGAATAATGTGTTGCGTGAAAGCTGTTGATTAGGACATGGACGGGACAATATATGTAAGTGATTAGATGTCAATAAACAGTCTTGTACCTTGAAGTCGGTGTCCACTTGCCACAGCTATGTCATCCTAAAATGTGAGTAAGATCATCTCCTAGACAACTAGCCCAAGGTCAGAACTTGACTTATTGCAAAGACGTTGCAGAACCAACTCAAGCATTTATGTGTGTGGCTGCTGTGGGTTTTTTTTTTTTTTAGTCACATTTTACGTTTGTAATTTCTTTTAAACAGTCAGCTCTCGTCACCACTGTGAAAATCAACACAAGACAAATTGTCCTCAGCTGGGATCGAAACTGGTACTTTTGGATTACGAAGCGCTCTCGTAACGCTTAAATGCAGGATGCAATTTAAATTGAGATTTTCTAGTTGCTGCTTAACCATAGGATTTTAATGCTGTTTAATATATTTATTATTATAGCCATCATCCCTTTGAATTATATTTCCATTGTTATTTATTATTAAAACTAGAAATTGAAAGTAAGTGACATTTTCAATTTCTTCATCATTAACTGTTTGTTGTGTGTGACAACCTGCTTTGTCTATGGACATGTTTTTTTCTCTTTAAATTCATGAAAGGGTTTTGATCTTTAATTTGTCTTTGGACAGACATGGTTCAATGTTGAATTCCTTGAACATTGCTCGAAAAGAGGAGTGTGCAATCTGCATAACGAAGTTCTAGAACTGGGTTGCCACCACTTCCATCATAACTGTAACATGTCTGGCCATTTGAATTATCACACCGCGTTCAATTATTATTGACACTGATAGAAAGCAGTGATTTCAACTGTTTCATTGAGAGAGAGAGAGAGAGAGAGAGAGAGAGAGAGAGAGAGAGAGAGAGAGAGAGAGAGAGAGAGGGGGGGGTAGAGATAACACAACGCAAGGTTAATACAAAACATAACTTCTACACCTAATTTCCTTTGCAATATTTTGAGAGGTTACACACACACACACACACACACACACACACACACACACACACACACTTATATCTATATATATATGTAGGGCACATAATTGACATGCAATTCTGGGAGGCGATAAATTCAATATAAAACAAATAGGCAGCAAGTGTTAATAATTTAACTGTTGAAATGCTTAGTGTAACACACTATTTAAACATAAACCAAGTGAACGATTTATTTAATAAAATATCAGAAAAGGGGAGAATTATAAACTAATTAAAGAAAGAAATTATTTTTACTGGACGGGAATTATTCTGTAAAAGACATTTTGTAAAAATATTATCAGTAAAGTTTAAGGAATTTTGCCAAAATCCTGAGACAGGAACAAGTAGGTTTTCGACCTGGAAGAGGATGCGTTGATCAAAAATCCACCAAGGGACTATTTTTGAGGAATTTATGAAAAAAAAAAAAAAAAAAACAACCGCCTGTTATGTATTTTATCGAATTTAAGAAGGCAGTTAATAGTTTTCATAGAACATAACTATTCGGTATTTCATAATTATATGGTATACCATTGAAACACAATATAACGTTAAGGCAACGTTCAGAGAATGCCGTGACAGTATACGGTTATTCAGGTCATTAGCTTAAGCTGAAAGTAGTGTGACCCAGGAATGCATTTCTCCTCTGTTATTTAGCATATAACACTGAATCGATGATAAGAAAATGTTGTTTGGAAAACGTCGGCATTGACTGGGTGGAGAACACACAGTTGGAAGATCTTGATTTTGCCGAAGAAGTTTTCTGCTTAAAAAAAAATTCCTTTGGGGGGTATGGGGGGGGGGGGGAATTGATTTGATTTGATTTGATTCAAGAACCGACATCACAGCACCCGGGACATTCCCGTAAGCGCTCCGTCTCCAGCGAAGTGTTCCGATAATAATGGTGCCAGTAGCTTTCTGATTAAATGTCCGCTTGCCTTTCCTCTGAGCCTTGAGCTTCTGCCTGAACCTCTCGTCACCCCCAGCTGCATCAATCTCACTAAACTGTGGTGATCCATCTGCTCCTCCGCATTGTACACGCTCTCCCACAAGGCACTAAGCACGTCTGCCCTATCATGTAGCAGTATTCCACCGAGTTGTGCAGAGCCAGCCAGTCTGTCCGCCTGTTCATTTCCCAAGACACCGGCATGACCTGGTGAAAAAATCCAGACAATACTCCTCACTCGTATCTTCCGCAGCGAAGCATGCCACTCCGCACGAAGCATATCTGTTCTGATCTTCCTCATGCATGCTCCCTGTCTGAGGCGTCCAAGTAGGTTGTTGGTCCACTTATACTGGAAGGTCTTGCGTGCTCTCCCAACCTTAACCTTACTTTGTTTAGAAATCAAGACTGAACATGGTAGGTGATCACTCCCATGGTCATTCAGGAGAGTCCATTTAACATCTAAAACCGACGACTGAGAGACAAATGTCAAGTCAATGGCTGTGTCTGCCTCTCCAGGCCTCATTGCCATTCTACTCGGCCTCCCATCATTGATGCAAACATTCAATTTTGGGATGGTAATGATGAGTTATGTGGCTTAGGCGTTGCGAGTTTCGACTCGTAATTCCAACATACCGCGATCAAAACCCATTGCTTGCTATGTAGAATTTTATCATTGTATGAGGCGTCGAAGGTGGACCCAGCCTAAAATAGGTACCAGGATATATGTACTGGGGAACTAAAGACGCCGTTGTAATGCTGATCACACTACCCAAATAGTACTGATTGGTCTGTAAAATTATAATTGCTCTTCCCATATGCCCGATGTGCCTTAAGACGTGAAAATTGTCTTTACTTTTTTTTTTTCTTTCTTTTTTTATGGCTAATTCTACTGCGTCCTAGAGTACTGGGAAGCTGTCATCTTCCTGTGCTTGGTTGTTGTCAAGGATATCGGTGTTGCTTTTTGAGTGTTCGTTTAAATAGGCTCGAACAGATTTCAGACAATTTATTTAGATTATCCTTACTTTCTGTAAGTAGGTTACCCTCTGTGTCTTGGATGGCATTATTTCTTGATGTTTTTTTTTCTGACTTTGGAAATGATGCTAAAAGCTTTTTTACTATTGATCAGCTAGTAACATTCTTATATTTCTGCACATCTGCTTTCCATCTAACTTTATTTTACCTCACCCATATCTTTCCTATTCCGAGTATCTATATCGCTATATGTGTCAGCTAGTTCATTATTGTGCCTGTATTGAGGTGCCTTCGCTGGTCACACCTGCTGAGAATTCCCTGAGTGATACATTTTTACTTTGATGTCCGGTGTCTCTCAAAAATTTATTGAGTTGTTTAATCCTTATTTTAGTGAATTAATTTGCTAGTGTGTCTATGCTGTTCATGTTGTTAATCAGAGGAGCAAACGTATCCGCAATTCTGCCACCACCGTATACTTTAGTTTGCCAATGTCGTATTTCAGTCCTAAGGTCTTGACACAATTTAAACTTTTGAGGTGGATTTTAAAATTTAACAGCACCATATTGTGGTCACTTCCTATATCAGCTTCTGGATAGCTCATTGACTTTGCTTTGTTTGTCCCAGATTTAAAACTTTTTTATGTATGTAGTCAATTTCGTTGTGATGTTCGCCATTTAGTGAGTGCCGTGTCTAAATTATTAATGCCTTCTGCTTGTGTAGTGTTGTAGAATTTGCAAAATTCCAGCAGTCTATATCCTTTCTCATTAGTGATTTTGTTGCAGAAACGTCTTTCCAGTGTCTTTCCAGTCTGCCTGCTCATGTTTTGCTACCTTAAGGTTCCAATCGCCCTGAATTATTAGTGAATCTTCCTTTGGTGATTTGTCAAAAATGTTGTGAAGAATGTTAGAGACAATATCAGTGAGAGTAGTCATCTAAGTCTGTAGTTGGGGCAGGCTTGTATAATTGAAATATTAAAAGCGGTTGTGTTTAAATGTATTGGTATGAGTCTGCTCGAGACGGGTTGCATCCAATAATTGTGTTTCTAATATTTCTATGCACAAGAAAGCCATTACCCTTTCTCCTCTATCCTCTCCACTGAAGTAGTTGGCATGTTCTTGATCAGTTGTTATTTCTCCAAAATCGTTCCACATAGTCTCATATAGATCAGTGATTTGGCAGCTATACCTTTCCATCTAGTCTCACATAGACCAATGATTTAGCAGCTATACCTTTCCAGCTAGTCTCACATAGACCAATGAGATGACAGCTATACCTTTTCAGCTATCCTCACATAGACCAAAAAGATGACAGCTATACCTTTCCACCTAGTCTAACACAGACCAATAAGATGACAGCTACACCTTTTCAGCTATTCTCACACATACCAATGAGATGGCAGCTAAACCTTTCCAGCTCATGGTGTAACTCTGCTAGCCTACCAGTCTGCTTTAAAGTACAGACATTCAAAGTGACAATCACGATTAATCGACCGTGACTTTCATACTCAATGAGTCACTTAAACACTGTACCCATATTCGTGTTGATCGGCCCCTGCCCCTCTGTCCTGGTACCATGACTTCTGGTATTAATGTTTTCAAATCCGTCGTGGCGCTTGATATGACCAAAACATTTCAGCTTTTGAAACATGATGTTGTTTATTAGCTAATCTTCCTTAATGTTCGATTATTTCAAGATGTCAGTCTTTGTTCTCTTCTTCGTGAAAGAACTAATGGCACATAATGTGTAGGCTTTAGCAGCTTTTAACAGCCATAAGAATATATGGAACTTTAAATTATATGGTGTTTTAATTAGGGCTGTACCGAATATTCGCTTCGTATTCGCTTCGGAGCCGAATAGTGGACTTTAGCATCCTTAGAATAAATTTTTACCTGCGTTTGGGAACGCAGACACAATCTTGCTGCCGCCCCTGGATCCACGAGCTAACACCAACCAAATGCCTGCAACAACTGGCTTGCCAATTACACTAGAGGTAACACTACAAATACTACTGCACTGCTAAATATTTATCCTCGTGGAACAAACAGCATAAACTATTTTTCCTAATTTAATCTTGTTGGATGCAACCAGTTCATTGTCGTTGTAAATTTCTCGGTATCTGTTTAAAAAATACATTACACATATTAGTGAATACTACATGTAACAACGCTAATAAGTAGCGTCTTCATCTACAATATCACCCGGTAATGTATATTTGTACCCAGTTGTGGCAATGTCTTACACAAAATGCATTTACAGTTTCTACTGATCTTACTGAAAACACATCTAGCAATGTAAGCTAAAAATGCGTCTGTGTCGTCAACACAGAACATGTGACAGTCATAAGGAAAAAAACAAGTGAACTGTAATTTCCTTGCCATAAAAAATACTAAGACTGCAACTTGAAATAGCTTATCTAACTACATCAAAACAAACACTTTCTGTCTCGATGTCTCTCTGCCTCCTGTGGTTTTTTTTATTATTTTTTATTCCCTGCTGCCTTTTTGACTGTCCTGCACTCGCGTAAACAGTGCATGTAGATTATATCACTTAACTTAGTTAGCTTGTCACCTAGCCACTTTGCTGTAACTTTACTATTATTTTTCTCACACAATTCACCCTCCAACTTGCTCCACGACCTCCTATCGCGTGTGAAAAATTTATGTTTGTCTGCATTTCGTTGTGTATATTGCAAACCTGCGCCTCCGTGATAGACGTCTTGGGCCCATCTGAGCGAGTAGGGTTGACCTTACCCAACGTTCCGTGACGACTCATCAGTTACAGAGAAGATATGGTATACTAATGAAACAAAATATACTATTAGGGCAATGTGTGAACGTTCAGAGTCTGCCGTGCGAGTAAATGTTTCAGTGATTGGTTAAATTGAAAACTGGAGGGACACAGGAAAGCATGTTGTCTCCTCCGTATTTACCTTAAACCGTTGACTGGGTGATAGGAAAATGCTGTTTTGGAAACACCAGCATTGTCTGGGTGGAGAACACACAGTCGGATGATCTAGATTTTGCGGAATATATTTTCTGCTATGTAAGAACAGAAATGTCTTGCAAAGATCATCATTTGATTTAGCAAATATAGCATCAAAGGTAAGACTGCAAACACGTTACGAAAGTACAAAGAAATTGAAGACATCAACGACATGTCAGGCCAATGTAAAACTAGCACTAAACTAATTAAAGTAACATATCATTTACTTCCTTAAGTTGTAATGTTGATAATGAAGGAAATACACAGACAGAACTAATGACACGCCATTTCAAGGCATCAGAAGTTTTTAATAGTCAGAACAAATAATAGAATATAAAAGTGTATAGTTTTAAAATACCTTTTCATTTTTCAGTTATGTTATTTCAATGTTAACAATATCAGTTAAAGATAGAGAACCACTAAATGCATGAGACGAACGTGAAATGCATCAAAAACAAATACCTATGGAAAATGATGATCTTAATCTTGGACGAATTTAAAGATAGTAAAGAAATAAGGCACATGTCTGGGCTCCCACTAGCATCAACAGTTATAGGACAAATAAGAGGGCGCTATATTGGAAACATCCTAAGAAGGAACCAGCAGAAAACCATAAGACAGACACTGAAATGGGAAATATAGGGATTAATGAGACGACGACGCTCAAATGAAAACCTAAATAGATGAGATAACGTCAGATGTGCAGGAATGTATTCCATCCATGATATTGAACTGATTGCAAAGATTAGAACACGCACACACATACATATATATGTATATATACATATATGTATATATATATATATATATATATATATATATATATATATATATATATATATATATATATATATATATATATGTGTGTGTGTGTGTGTGTCTGTGTGTGTGTCATCAAGTTTCAATTATGCCGTTAATCGTGGTGGGGAGGGACAGTTTTTGATGGTCAGCAATATCTGTTGTCATTCCCAGTCAACGTAGAAGGTATTTAGTATTTTTGATCTATGTCTCCAAATGCGGCTTCTTGCTTTCAGTTCCGATCTGTCATGTGTAGCGCCTGTGGTGGTAGTTATTCTGGCTGCAGATCCATAGTAGTCAAAATGGCTGCACAGAGGCCTGCATGTCCTCATGATGAATAGAAAACCAAAAAATAAACCTGCGATGCCAGGACGTTTTTGCCTGGAAGGCTACTAGCAAACAAAGGTAGTAATCTTGATCACATCATCGTCCATGCCGGCTGCTCTATAAACACATGAACCTATCATCATATACCCCGTGTGCTAATGGCTTGAAACAACTCCTTTACTTCCCCTAATGTTTACGTTTAATAGACCTCTTTTCATCGTCAATTACGTTCCAGGCAAGTAAACTGAGAAATTACCACGTAAGTACAATTTTTCCGAAAGCTATTTTCTTTTTCCGAATGTATAATATTTGAATGCATTACATTACAATATAAAGATATACTACAAATACTTACTGAGCAGCCGTATAGTAGCGGTAAGACGCCTGCCTGCTTTTGGGTTCAGGTGCCGAGGGAGCCGGACGTTTCTGAAAAATGATTTTGGCACCCAGGTCGACACAATCTCAAAGAGGTACCACGTAAAGTCCTGGGAAGTAAAGGCAGCGTGAATGATACAGATCATATCACCCGCCAAAGTGTATTTCTATATGCCCACTACATCTGAAGGCGTGGTAAAGTGTCTTTTACCAAAAGCTCTTCCCTTTTGCGTTCGGATTCTATGTTTAGGTCAGACTGTCAGGTGGGCTGATTCTATGAACTCAGAAGTCAGCTAGAAGTCTTTCAAGGTTCCCCCAGAGCTTGCTCTGCACATAGTTATAAATAGAGTAAGCAGACCTGCAGAATGTGTTCAGTAATGCGTGGTCCCGACATGCATGCACACTGCGGGGACTGTACGGTCTTCATTCTGTACACGTCATAGTTGAGCCTGCAGTGTCCTGTTTTTAGTTGGTCAACCGTTATGTGTCGCTTCCTGTTGGGTCTGCTGATGGGAGTCTTGTGTATATTTACTGTTGGTTTATTCACTTCACGTTCATGTGTACTTTTATTTGATTAGATGTTTCTTCTTCACTTCCTTTCAATCCCCCAATATAGCATAGGCCCTTAACCAACTCACGCCAAGTCGTTCTATCCTACGCCATTACATGGAGCTCTCCCCATGTCCTCCCCATTTTGCTAACTTTATTCTTCAGCTCTCCTCTCTATATGTTTTTTGGCCTTCATTTATTCATATGCTCCTGTTGGTTCCAGTGCAAAGACATTATAGTTATGCTGTTCTCCTGTTTTCTCAGTGTGTGTCCTATCTAACGCTAGCGTATTTTCTTCACCTCGTTATCAACTAGAGCCTGTTTATTTCTCGCCCTAGCTCTACATTAGTTATTCTATTACACCTTTTAATTCCCTCTTTTCTACGCAGGCACCAGTTAGTGATTGTCTGTAATGTATTAGTAATTGCTTTTGTTGTTCTTTATGCTTCTACCCCATACAAAAGTACTGATTTGACGTTAGAATTACCAATTTTTATTTCAGTATTTGTATGTTTACTGTTGGTTTATTCACTACACGTATCCATATACTTTTCTTTGATACAAGTTTTGATTTCTTTTAAAGACAATTAATGGGTATGTTATTTCTCCTGTGTTCTATTTTTTTTCGTTTGCAATTTCTTCCGACAAATCATTTCCTGGTATGCCGCAGTGAGCCGGGATCCACAATGGAGAACGATGTGGTAGTTTTTTCGAGGTTGTCTCGTGGATCCCTTTGATTCGTCTGGAGTCCTAATATGCAGACCCACATGAAAACAATTTGACTGTTTCAATTTTTGTTTCAAGCGCTTTGATTGCATCAATAAATGCTTGCTGCTCTGAAGTTTGTTGAGAGTTTCGTGGTGGCACTGTGTTCCCATCTTGTAACATGATGACCGAACTAGCTCCTCATCTCTGTGTGTGTCTGTGTGCGTGTGTTTGTGTGTGTGTGTCTGTGTGTCTGTGTGTCTGTGTGTATGTGTTTGTGTGTGTATGTATGCTGCTGTCTCCAATGATCTATCGTATACTTATGTCCATTCGGATTTTGGTTCAGTGTTACAAACATGTTCGAGAGATTTGAATGCATTGCTAGGTCACATGTTTCAGCCCTTTTGTATAGTAAAGTTGTAGGTCAATGTTGTGAGCCTGGATCTGTTGACACGAGGAATGGCCATTAGAACGAATTTCACTGTTTTGGGTGTAGAATAATTTTGATAGATGGTAAAAGATGTATTTTTTCAGTCCGTTTTTGTGTGTGTGTGTATTTTGTGTTTCATTGTTTGCTATGCTGTGTATTTACAAAGGTTTAATGTCGTAACCGTGTTCTTCTTTTTTTAACATGAGTACGTGTTAGAGCACTAAAATGACCACGTATCTACTATTCTGGTATTTGAACAAAGAAGATACAAGCAATAGATTGAAGAATTTTTTGCTAGGTGTATTTTATGCCATTATCTTGTCAGGTTCATACTGCAGTGACAATTGAACCTAATTAGGTAAAAATAAATACTTCAAAATCGAAATTCATAATTCAACAACTCTCAAAAACTAACTGCTTGTTTACTAGGACAAGCACAGATTCATAGTGGGGTCTTTCTGTTTGCATAAAGCTGGGCGGAAGTGATCAGTAGTTGCTAACAAAATTACGTTAATCTTAGTCGTCCTTTTGTGGGATGAATATTTCGTTATCTGAAGCCCCATCCTGGCTTTTGCCAGGACCTGCAATGTTTCCAGGAAATAAATATGGAGTAACGGCTGAACGCGGATTCCGGGACCTCTCCACGGGTGATCCTCGTCCGCATGTTGGCACTTTCTGTCATCGGGTGTTTATCGCTTGTGTGATGTCCTAGTGGGGTATACACAAAAGGGAAATCAATAGTTGCAGCATGGAGAAATGTAAAATTCTGTCATTGGCTGACGTACGCACAGTTAGCAACGCGGCGTCATCTGCACACAAATGACACACAACCCACCCGGGGAGGTCTTTTCGACGGGTCACCTGAATCGTGTTTGTTGAATTATAGTTCTTTTTTTTTTCTCTAGTCGATGATACGTTTGGTCCCGACAAACAGCGTTATGATCGCTGTGTAGTTTTCACAATCAATGTGTACACTTCTGTCTTTGGGCAAACTAGATGATGATATCCTAATATCTTCTACGCTTTCGTGCCTTTGAAAATAAAGTTCGTTCGTTCGTTCGTTAGTATTACTGTTACAAAATATTAAATACATTTTTAAAATTTTTTTTTGCCACTGGAAGGGAACCTAACACTCCAGGATCGTGCAGCTGTTTTCCGTATTCCTTCTACAGTTTGATTTGGCCATGGCCTTCTTTATTTATACAGCCGGACCTGGATTCGGCGTACATTGACAACTGTTCTTTCACTCGTAGAGTTAGTATGAGGGTAGTTTTAATCCTGATAACAGGCTCAGCTGTGTGGTAGTAGTTGACTGACTGCTGTTCTGAGACAGTCATAGAAAAAAGAAAAAAGAAAATGGATATATAATTGTTGTTTATGTACCGACGTTTGTGTGGTAGGATGTGGGGATGGTTTGTAGAGGCGCCTAATATATCCAGCTCGATACATTCAATAGTAACCTGTGCAACAGAGATCAAATTCCGAATGTAACATATCACAGGAGCAACTCTTTCTAGCGTTGTAGACTAATGAATGAACTACACCGCTCTAATAGTGGATGGTTTGGAAACTATTAATGTCTAATAATGGCCCGTCGGCTTGTCCCTATGATAAACTGACTTTTGAATCGCGTCGTCATTTCTACGTCTAACTAGGATGTCTAAAATCACTAATATATTATTGTATTCTTGCTACAAGAACAATAAGATTTTCTTGTGTAATTTTTGTGTGATTCTGCTAGTTCTTTCTTTATCGCGATTATTAGTATATCGTCCACATAAAGTTAGTCAAAATAATTTCCACCACAATAGGGCCCATTAGATATCCCCTGACCACTACGTCAATCTGATGGTAAGACTGCTTGTAAAATGATGAATGTGATATGCGATGTGCACAGCAGTTTTACTGTCTCCATCAGGTAAACCGTCCAGCGGGCTTTTATTTTTAAAACAATGACAGATGGTTTTTCTGTTTTCTAGTGTTTACACGATTAACTCCTTGAGCAACATCTCATGTGTTGTAACTGCTGCTTCCATTGATGATGAACTGATGTCTAGGGCTAAATTGTTTATGTTGGCACTACTAATTAAGCCGTATGCATATAATGCGTGTGTCTGCTGTTAGCTTTGCCGAGACTGCAATCGTTGTTGGTTATTTCACAAGAGGCAGTAATGGACGTTTTTTATGGTTCACTTTGGCACAGACAGTAGGGTGCCCCGTTTCCTGTGAAGTTAGAACTGTCGATTGTCTTATTTTCTTTTACACAAATACATACATACACACTTATATATATATTCATATATGCTTGCGTTAATGTATGTGTGTCATATATACAAACAGATATGTAAACAATGTTCACATAGTATCTGAATATCAATTTTTAGATCTGCTTGTATCATTTCCATTGTATGTGTGTTATAAGGTTTATTGATGTTTTGGATAAAATCTTATAGCAACAACGTATTTTTTTTAACTTTCTGTAAAACTGACATGTTTCTGAATTTTAGAAAAAAAATATATATAAAAAAAAGAATAAATAATATTTTCCCAGCTCTCCTGCAATACATGTATTCAGATTTATTCCGTTAGCTGCTGACTTAGATATAGAATGACTGTTTATATGTGACTGCTTGAGAGAAATAATTTAACACCACTTTTTTACTTGCTGTTTCAGAGAACAATGTCCTCCCCGACGGTTACGATATAATATTCATTATCTAAATTCTGATTGTGTTTCTTGTTTTGACGCCTGTCATTATTTAAATAAAAGTGAATATAAAGGAACATAATGTGTTATATGTTACATTCTTTGATAAAGTGTATTTACATTACGACTTATCTGCAGTTTTAATTTAGGAGACCGTCCGTATTATGTTTGAGGATTCTTGTTCGAAAGGCTAAATTGTTTGTTTTCTTTCTTTTTTTAGTTTGATTTATGTCATTGTTCATTGTTCATGTAAAGATCATGTTCATCGCACATTGGACATGACCATAAGGACTTAGAATCTCCCACTGAGTATGTCTCCAAGTGTTTGTGATCTAACAAATCCTATTCTGATCTGGATGAATCATGGGCGGGTGGCTCCAGCATAGATCTCCTCTCTCACTGCTCTAATTGGTACAACCTGAGTGTGAAGTCTTTTCATTGAAAAATTATTTACAACGAAAGTAAAAAACCTCACAGCGTCTCTCGTATGGCACTGATGACGTCTCTCCTCTCCGTAGATTGCCTGTCGTGAGGTGGATGCCCGGAATTCCCAAAGAGTTCCCCAGTGACTAGTTAAGGTCAAAGGGTAGTCAAAGAAGATAAAGAGACGTGGGCAAATCCCGTATGTGACCGTTATTTCATTAAAGGTTGTAGAGAGAACCTTCCTTCCACATACTGGTCAATATCATTCTTGTAAATCGATCTTGTCTCCCACATTAACTTAGCCTAAAATGAAACCATGTTTTGCTTCGAAAGCAAAGGCGGCTGGTATTATATTGACCACGTCACCTATCGAGTGATCATTGGTCTATGCAAGTATAGGTGTATTTATGTATGCTCGATGAGTCATAAACTCGAGAAAGACCCTTTTCTTTTCCTTTATTAAAATCCTTCCTTTTAATCCAGAAGCGAAAACAAATTATCTCTACTTTTGCAAAGCTCTAAGCCGACACCGCAAGGTCAGAAACAAGAAGGATCTACAAAACTGACTACCGCTGGAGACACGTTACATCCGAACTGCAATGCATCATTCTCGTTATGTGAAGAAGCCTGGGAGTGGAGGATGCAATGTCAGGATAGAAGATAACATCAATAGATAAACTGAGGGAAGACCATTAGAATGTACAAGGTAAATCAAGGAAAACATCATTAGATAAAGTGAGGGAAGCAATTAGAATGTACAAGGTAAAACAAGGATAGCATCAATAGATAAACTGAGGGAAGACCATTAGAATGTACAAGGTAAAACGTGGATAACATCAATAGATAAACTGAGGGAAGACCATTATAATGTACAAGGTAAAACGAGGATAACATCAATAGATAAAGGGAGGGAAGACAATAAGAATGTACAAGGTAAAACAAGGATAGCATCAATAGATAAACTGAGGGAAGACCGTTAGAATGTACAAGGTAAAACGAAGAAAACATTAATGGATAAACTGAGGGAAGACCATTATAATGTACAAGGTAAAACAAGGATAACATCATTAGATAAACTGAGGGAAGACAATTAGAATGTACAAGGTAAAACAAGGATAACATCAATAGATAAACTGAGGGATGACCATTAGAATGTACAAGGTAAAACAATAATAGCATCAATAGATAAACTGAGGGATGACCATTAGAATGTACAAGGTAAAACAAGGATAGCATCAATAGCTAAACTGAGGTATGACCATTTGAATGTACAAGGTAAAACGAGGATAACATCAATAGATAAACTGAGGGAAGACCAAATGATTGTACAAGGTAAAACGAGGATAACATCAATAGATAAACTGAGGGAAGACCATTGAAATGTACAAGGTAAAACAAGGATAACATCAATAGACAAACTGACGGAAGACCATAAGAATGTACAAGGTAAAACAAGGATAGCATCAATAGATAAACTGAGGGAAGACCATTAAAATGTACAAGGTAAAACTAGGATAGCATCAACAGATAAACTGAGGGATAACCATTAGAATGTACAAGGTAAAACAAGGATAGCATCAATAGATAAACTGAGGGACGACCATAAATATGTACAAGGTAAAACAAGGATAGCGTCAATAGATAAACTGAGGGATGACCACTAGAATGTACAAGGTAAAACAAGGATAGCATCAATAGATAAACTGAGGGATGACCATTAGAATGTACAAGGTAAAACAAGGATAGCATCAATATATAAACTGAAGGAAGACCATTAACATGCACAAGGTAAAACAAGGATAGCATCAATAGATAAACTGAGGGAAGACCATTACA
The DNA here is from genome assembly GCA_905116865.2 of Candidula unifasciata. Lineage (NCBI taxonomy): Eukaryota > Metazoa > Mollusca > Gastropoda > Stylommatophora > Geomitridae > Candidula > Candidula unifasciata. The sequence continues at coordinate 262,222 of CAJHNH020002835.1, forward strand.
ATGTACAAGGTAAAACAAGGATAGCATGAATAAATAAACTGAGGGATGACCACTAGAATGTACAAGGTAAAACAACAATAGATAAACTGATGGAAGACAATAAGAATGTACAAGGTAAAACAAGAATTACATCAATTGATAAACTGAATGAAGACCATTAGAATATACCGGGTAAAACTTGGAAAACTGCAATAGATAAACTGAGGAAAGACTATAAGAATGTACAAGGTAAAGAAGTGATAACGTAATAGATAAACTGAGAGAAGATCATACACATGTACAAGGTAGAACAAAGATAAACAAACTGAATGAGGACTGTAAGAAAGTTCAATTCGAAACCACCAGAATTGTCCTTGGATATATGCTACGGTTATAAAAGTAAAAAGTAAAGTAAAGATTCCTTTTCAAGCCTTTCGACGTATCGGACATATAGGCAGAGCGTCCCATATTTTTTTTTTTCAGACCAACCCGCACTCGGTGGGTAATTTGTTTAGCATTACGTCAGCCGTCTTTACTTCTCCAGGACAGCCATCCTGGTACCAATTTGAAGCTGGGTCGACCTGCGACGTCCCATACAACGATAAAAATCCACGCAGCCAGCAGTTGGTTACGATCGCGGTACGTTGGATTACGAGTCGGACTCGCAACGCCTTAGCCACGGACTCCGCGGCTACAGTTATAGCATATGGTAATTTGTACAATAGTTTCAACAGAATATACAACGTTTCCGTTTCTTAATCGATATTAAAATGTCAGAATTGTCTCACTTGTAACAACTTACTTTTAAGAACGAACTAAGGGGAAATACCCGGCTTCCCCTGGAGTTGGTTTAAACTAGATTTGTTTTAATGATTACAATTAATTTAATTCGCCTTATTACCCCAATCTGTTTTCAATACTTTGCTGTATAAACTAGGCTTAATCTCTGCTCGGTCATCAGTGATGATAAACACTGCTAAAGGAGCCATTGTCCCCCACATACAACTGTGCATGAGAAGTATTCATCATTTAAATACAAGACTCAAAGTGATTGTCCTGTTGCCTTTCTTTAGTTATTTTGAATGCTACTGTTAGTTAAATAGATGCAAACAAATTAATAATAATTTTTGAATGCTAAAGGTTGAAAACAGCTGATCTAGGAATTGCAGCCAAAAGGACATTTGCAAATGTCACTTCGCAGCTCTTTATAGTTTTAGTAAAAGTTCTTGAGGACAGCCAGTCCGACACATTGATTTTCTATTGTATCGAATACATCAGCCTGAATCGAACATACACCCGCGGAAGTGCCAAACTGGAGTACAAGGATCTGTTATGTATGGACTCTCATAATGCATATCGCCATCATTGTCGTCCTTTTTTTTTTTTTTTTTTTTTTGGTATTGTTATAGGTTAGAGATGACTCGAAGTCTAGTTTTCTGTTCTGTCCATACAATTCTTCTCCTTTTTCTTCTTCTTCAGCATTCATAACCCTTAAAGGTCCATTGCTGCAGATATCACACGCCTCCATTCATCTCTATGTTTGGCCTTCTCCTTCCAGTTGGTGACACCAAGTGTCTGCAGGTCTGTCTGGACATTATCTCTCCATTGTTCTCTTGGTCCGCCTCGCTCAAATCCATCCGAAATCGAGGCTTAGATATATGTTTCGTGACGAGACAAAGTTTTACAAAGGTGGGAGTTTCAGCCCCACGTTTCGATGCCCAACCTGAAGGACCAGGGTGTCTCTCTTTGTTCTCTACCCTTTGACCTTTTCGGCTGGGGAGGCCCTGCTGGTAGCTACGCTATCGCCGGCATAGCTCTCAGGGTCATTGAGAAACAGAACCTCCTCCACCACGAGAAGGTGGAGACACCTACGGGGGAGTTCGTACATACTCACGAACGTAAATTATAATGGTCAGTGGAATCTACATTTAAAATTAATTGCAACATTTATCTTGACGAATATACAAATAGTTCGACATTCTCAGGCTATTTATTCATTGAATACCAAACAGTTATTTTTTTTTTCTAACAATTATCACAACCACCTTTATACTATAGAATGTCGTGTTAAGTATATCGTTCTGTCTGCCTCTGTTTCTTTTCGGTACGGGAAGTCTGACGACATCTGTGAGGTCAAGAGTCATATCTTGGATGGCAGACTGACATAACAAATCCGTGATTGGTAACAGTTACACGCATTAACCTAGGGTTTCGAGAGATATAGAGATAACAAGCGTGATATCGATGAAAGATGTAAACTGGCAACATGACAGCACGATTTTTTAGTCTGGTAAGGCTAAGGGCGTAATATTGCTGTTTCTGCATTTTTCAATGTGATATTTCCATCGGAATGGGATCTAAACCGTTCACTGGAGTACATGGAAGTGGGTTCAGCATACCCTCGGTGTGTATTCGGCTTTCGGTGACGACCATTTATCCATTCAACACGACCAGTCGACAGAAGAGAAGGACGATAACAGGCAAGCATGCTGGCGCCTGCAAGAAGAGACTTAAATGTGACAGGCTCAGCTTCAGGAATGTTCGAATTCTTTATTGGAACTGTGCTTCGTTCAATCAACGCCGACCCATTTTCGATAAGCTCCTCTACGGGAATGACATTATTGCCTTGCAAGAAACACATCTTAGCGAAGAGACAGACTCGCTGGTTTTCACTGCATCTACAACAGATGGCACCTCGGACAGTTAATCATTGTTCGCTACAATATAGCAGTAGCTGAAGTAGATATGAAGGTAAAGTCGGGAGATGTGAACCAGCGTCATTGCACACGGTTATAAATCATAAGTGCTCTGCCACCATGATAAGAAACTGAGAGCATGTGTCGCCGTCCGCACGAAACTTCGTAGCTATGGCGACGTTCCTCCATTTACCCTAACGTGTTAACTCTGGTACCCATTTCATAGAGACTAGATGAACCCACGGAACCGACCGGTTTCGAACACCGGCGGTGGGCTGCAGCGAGTCTGAGGTGGATATGTCTTAATATAACAGTTATGAATTGCAAGGATGGCAGTCAGACGGTTGGCTTCAGCCCAGTTTGTGATTATAAATGTGTATGCCTGCAACGGAAAGGTGGGCGTAAGAAAGTGGCAAAAGTTGCTCCAGGCGGTGGAAAGAAACATCAACTACTGCGGGGATTTCAAAGCCAGAGGTAGCCAGTGGAGTAACGTCATTACAAATAAACAGGGTGAAGACTAGGAAGATGTCATGGTGTCTGCCGATCTAGTGTGCTTGAATGATGGAAAGGTCACCAGAATGGCGATTCTGACAGCGTAATTGACCTGGCCCTTGTGTCTCCAACCATTGCATCAGGATGCAGGGGGAGGACCCTAGTGTATCATGACAGTTATAACTTGCAGTGTGTCATCTTGGTGCCGAAGAGCAAAATCAGAGGATATGTAAACGAGGTGCCGGTATTATAATGTGACGATACAGGGCAGGACTCATCAGCAAACTCAGTGCTGATCGCATAAGGCAGGGAAGATAGGCGCAGCTACTTTGGTGGAATAAAGAATTCGAGCAGGTGTGGTTAGACAAGAGGCAGGCTGGCAGAACTAGAAAAACCACACAACAGCCAGGGGTTGTTGGGGTTGGTTTTGCAACGTTCTGTAAAGGATTTGCAACTAACAAACCTCAGACTAAACGGGGTCATTTTACTTTGAATTTAGAAATAAAAAAAAAAAAATGCGCCGTCATAAGAGCAGTAATGGTCCTAAACAGAGCAGTGTACATACACTTGCTAAAACAACCACAGTGGAAAATCAGTGTTAAGGTATATCCAGTTTATAGATCAGCATGAACCCCTGCGTTCACGATAACGTTAAAACTGAGAGGATCGACTGCAATGTCCCGTATTCTGCCATCATTTATTATTATTTCTGGATTGTATCTTCACATGGTAACTCTTCCTTTTCACCTGCCTAGAGTAGGATTTTAACATGTGTACTTCAAACATATATTTTAGTGACTAATAGTAGCCATGATAAAAAAAAAAAAACTAAGGTGACTTTGGTGTCGTGCCAGTTATATATGCGGCGTCCGTGGCTAAGGCGTTGCGAGTCCGACTTGTAAGCCAGCATACCGCGATCGAAACCCACTGCAGGCTACGTGGATTTGTGTCATGGTATTGGACGTCGCAGGTCGACCCAGCCTAAAATGGGTACCAGGATGGGCTGTCCTGTGAATGTAAAGACAGCCGGCGTAATGCTGACCACATTACCCACAGAGTGCTGATGGTCTGTAAAAATATGGGCCGCTCTGCAGATATGCCCGATGCGCCGAAAGGCGTGAAAAGGGATCTTTACTTTAATTTACTTATAGAGCGCTTCAAAATTCATGCCTCACGCTGTAACAAATATATCAGAAACTCCTGAACAAATCAACATGAATCGTTGCATGTGGCCGTAGATTCCCCATGTCCTTATAATTATATAATTTAGAATTGCGCAGGTGCTTCTGTTTTCTCTAAGTAAAATACACAAGTAAAGGACCTTTTTCCACATCTTTAAGCGTATAGGGCATATAGGGCTAGACGTACATTTTTATAGACCAATAGGCACAAGATAGATGATGTGGTCAGCATCACACCGGCCGCCTCTACTTACCAAGGCTGGGTCGATCTGAGAGCGAAGGTCATTTCTGAAAAAAGTCCGGCTCCGCCAGGTAACGGACCCACGACCTTCCGTGAGCGTTTAGCTACTCTGCCACGGGGTTTCACTAAGCGGCCAATTTATATGGTATATATTTGACGAATAACGTCTGTACCTCTGACAGAATAGAATGTGCGGTAACTAACAAACGCGTTGATATTGCTTGGAAATCAGTACCCATGTGCAGCGATGCGTGGTGATTATTTCATACCATATGCCCCACTGGAAAATAAGCAATTCCCAGGAGACTAACACTGGAAATGATCAGCTGACAGTGATAAGTCAATTTGATGTTTTGAACAGTTTCCCTCACTCAGTTTACTCTAATTACTGTAAACCTGTTGACCGTTTGATTTGAATCGGTGTCTGTTTTTTTTCCCAATATGGCCCCCCCCCCCCCCCCCCCAAAAAAAAAAAAAAAAAAGTGTTGTTACAAAGCCTATTTGGCCTCTACAATCAACTTTTTAAATACACACATTGCCTTCCCATTTTATCTGAAAATCTACGTTATGTAATACAACAAACGGAAAGAGGTAGTGACACATTTATTATCTGGTATTTATTGATCGTTTTTCCAACGTCTTACAACAGAGTCCAGTAAATAACTATTGTTATTAGAAATTGATCTTAGTTACAGCCATAATGTAATAGTTTGTACATACTGGGTAAGGAGTTAAATACTGTGAAGTTGAGGATGTACATAGGTTACCATTGGAAACTGTATTTGGTAAAAGCGTGTTAGTTTGGAACGAACGGATACCTATTTGAAATGGTCATTTTTGTGTTCAGCGTTGAGTTCATATAGTAAAGGTGGGAACTGGCAGTTGCCTTATCGTTTATTAGACACACACACACACACAAACAAAACATCACCATATGCGTGATGGATGATGTAAGCGTGTGAGAAACTGTATGTGTCAGTACACGTTACATAGAGTTTCCAGGGGGATAGGTCATTATGAATACGAAAAAGTAGGAAATTGAGTGTGAGAGTTAAATAATGCTAAGAAAAGAGAAATGATTTAGGTGAGAGAGAGAGAGAGAGAGAGAGAGAGAGAGAGAGAGAGAGAGAGAGAGAGAGAGAGAGAGAGAGAGAGAGAAAGCGATATAGAGATTGAGAGAAAAGAAGAGATACATAGAGAGGAGAGAGAGACAGAGTATTGCAGGGGATTCGATGAGAGACAAGCGAAGAAGGATGTCCGTGTGATTGAGTAACTGACTGAGTTATGAGTTATGCGTTCAGTTATCTTAACAGCACTCCGTACGCATCCATAGGCGCTCAGATTTCCCTCTCAAAATATTTATCAGCGTCGTGCGGTTGATAATAGGGCTGTACAGAATAGTGATTTTCACTATTCGGCCAAATACGAATAGCTGGACCAACTATTCGGCCGAATACGAATACAAATTCGAATAGTGTATCATCATCATCAGTGCCTTGTCGACTGAGGTGGGCAATTATGTCTCAACACAATCTGCCATCTGCTGCAGCATGTATTAGTTCCTGTGCTGGCACACCTCCATGCCATTCAACAAAACTGTCAAGAATGTCCTCTCATTGTCTTCCTCCATCCCTCCTTCCACAGATCTTTCTAGTGGTCACCACATGTTCCATTTTTCTTCTTCTCATAACATGGCCGAAAAATAATGACTGTTTCCTTCTGATGTCTGCGATAAGTTGTCTTCGGGCTCCCGCCTATTTCAAAACCTATTGGTTGTTTTTTTTTCTGTTCAAGGTATTTTAAGTATTGTTCTGTAAAACTACATCTCTGAAGCCTAGAGAAATTGTTTAGCCTGCCTACTGATTGTCCAGGACTTACAGCCATATGTTAAAACTGGTAAAATAGGAGAAAAATAATAGCAAGCAAGAATTATTTTTCTAACCTTCAATTAGTTAGTTAGTTAGTCTTTCCTCTTGTGTCGAGTGCGGCACATAGGGCAGAGGTCGCGACTCTCCATGCACGGCTGTCCGTTGCAATCCGTTGTAGGTCTTGGATGTTTGAGTGGCCCATGAGCGAGCCTTCCCTGATGATAGTTCTACGTAGGGTTTCCTTTGGTCTTCCACGAGATCTTTTCCCCTGTGGTGTCCAAATGAGGGCTTGGTAAGGAAGTCTTGATTTATCCATTCTAAGGGCGTGGCCGACATAGTTCCAGCGGCGTTTTCGTATAAAATTAGACACATACTCTTGCCTGGATTCTTGCCTTATTTGTGTATTGGTTCAGAAATCTGACCATTTGAAATTTAGTATTCTTCTAAGGCATTTATTTTCAAAACTGTCTAATTTTGTGTCTAGAGTTTTCGTTGATTTCCAGCTCTCGCATCCATAGGTTAGTACTGGAATCACACAAGAATTGAAGATCTTGAGTTTTGTGTGTTTGCTAAGTGTCTTTGATTTCCAGATGTTAGACAGTTTATTGAAGGCACTAGATGCCAGTGCTATTCTAAATGATATTTCTGGTGCGGTATCTCCTGTAGATGACATCTTGCTCCCTAGATAAGTGAAACTGTTGACTTTTTCAAGGCTGTTGTTGTTCAGCGTGATATCAACTGAACTGTTGGTAAGGTCTAGCATTTTTGTTTTTGCGGTGTTAATTTGGAGTCCAATTTGTTCTGAGAAATTCTGGAGTCGATTGATTTTTTCTTGGGCGTCTGTGTGTTCTGAACTCAGGAGTACTATGTCGTCGGCGAAGTCTAGGTCTTCCAGAATTTTGTCAACCCATGTAATGCCTAAATTTGCGTTATTTATGCACTTGCGCATGACCCAGTCGATTGCTATACCAAAAAGCATCGGCGATAGGACATAGCCTTGCTTCACTCCTGTTTCCACCGGGAACCAGTCAGAATTGCCGGAATCAGTTCTTACACAGCATCGTATTTCATTATAAAAAGATTTTATGATGTTGATATATTTGATGGGGAAACAATAGATGTTAAGCAATTTCCAGAGTGTTGGACGACGGATACTGTCGAAGGCTTTTTGAAAGTCGACAAAGTTGATAAATAATTTCGACTGGAATTCTGTAGAATCTTCAACAATTATTCTAAGAGTAAAGATGTGGTCTATGCATGACCGCTTGGATCTAAAACCGGCTTGTTCTTCCTTAATCTTTCATCTATGGATTTTTTCAATCTTTCTAGTAGCATACTACAAAATAGTTTCCCTGGTATCGAAAGCAGGGTGATGCCTCTCCAGTTGTTACAATCGGATAAATCACCTTTTTTAGGTAATTTGAAGATTACACCATCTTTCCATTGTTGTGGTGGGTATTCGTTTTGCCAGACTTCATCCATCAGCTGGAGCAAATGTTGCAGGGTGTTTTCATCCGCTGCTTTGAGCATTTCCCCTGAGATGTTGTCCTCTCCGGTAGCTTTGTTTATTCTTAATTTTTTAATAGCTGTTTTAATCTCCTCTATTGTGAATGACTCGCTGGAGGCAATTGGTGTTGGTGTAATAATTTCTTCTTCTATATTGGGAATGATGTCAGGATATGGCCTATTTAATATTTCCTTGTAATGTTCTGCCCATCGCTTTGTTTGTTGGTAGTCGGATAGCAGTAGTTTACCCTGCATGTCTTTAATGGGTGTATTTAGTGTAGGTGAGTGATTGCACAGTTGTTTCATAATATGGAATACAGCTTTGTTGTTTCCAATCTTGGCAGCTGTTTCAGCATCGGAGGCGAGGTCGTGTATGAAGTTCTGTTTGTCTTTCCTTGCATTTGATTTCACTTCTTTGTCTAGCGTGCTATATTTTTCAATGGCAAAGATATATTGCATAAGATGTTCTTTGTTTTATAAAATGCAGTTATTGCCTGTCGCCTGTGCTCTTTTCGACAGTGGCGATGAAAGTATCTCAAGTATCTTTATGTCTTCTTTAATAATGTTGAAATTTATAGCCAACTTTTCTTGATTTTGGCCCGGGTACCACTGGCATACACACCCAGTTTGAGAACCTTTGCTGTAATGCCTCAGTCGAGTCAGCAGGCAATACCTTGCCAGCTGCTGTACAGCGCAAGCGGGTCGCAGTTTACCTGCTACTACAAACTTAGGCAACAGCAACTAGTGTGTTAATGAGAGAGTTATTTCAGTCCATCGCAGTGTGTGCAGAAATGAGTGTAAGGTAACCACTATTCATATTCGGCCCGAACGCAACTATTCGGCCGAATACCGAATAGTCATTCGGTCCACTTTTCGGCCCCGAAGCGAATATTCGGTACAGCCCTAGTTGATAGTACCAGTCCTATATTGGTTAACAAGACTTCGTGTGCGTCGAATGTGCTTCTCATGCTTGGCTGTGCCGATCTTTACTCCCAATTCACGTATTCTTAGAAGTGATGTGGACACGTTGCTTCCAAAATCCTCAGAACGTCCTATCTCTCTAAGGGCAATGGCAATGTCTGCGTGATCTATGGGCTGGCCATCTGCAATTAATGCAGTGCCTGCCAGTCTATCAGCTCTCTCATTACCATCAACGCCTGCATTCCCTGGGACGAATATAAAAGTAACTGCACACACAGGAGAATTTTGCAATGACTCAAGCAACTGTTTGCGTAACCAGCGTGCCTCGACCCGCTGGATAATACTCAAAGAATCACTCAGCACACACACGCGGGAATAGTCCTGTGATCCCAGCCACATGAAAGCCCGTGTCACCGCCATCACCTCCATCGTCATGCTGCTGGTGGCCATAGAGAAGGCACCGCTGGCTTCCTTAACTGTTCTGCCTGAAGAGCAAGCTGTAAATGCCCATGCACTCTTTTGTCCTCGTATAACAGACCCGTCTGTAAAGATCACCACATCTGTCTCTTCTGACTTGTCACTGATAAGCGCGCATACCTCGGCATTGAATGTATATGGTGAGAGGAATGTGGTACTGATGAAAACCTATACAGCGGAACTGAGCAACCAAGTCTGCTAACGAAAGGAATGCTAGTCAGAAAACTGCTAAAAAAATCCAGCGATGTGTACGTGAGGAAAAATCATTGAGTATCAGCTCATACTTGTAAGAAGCAAGACGACTACTGAAGATTGACTTGTGAATATTACGGAAAAGTGATGAAAGCTAAGGTGTTAGTGATGTGATGAAATTGATGATCGCAAGAATGAAGCTGATGATGCCAGCGGTGGTGTTGTGACAATACTGACGATGATCATTATGAATATAAATGCAACGATGATGACGAAGAGGACGATGAAAATTATGAGGGTGATGGTGATGATAATAATGATGATGATACAGTGAATATGATGAGGACGACGATCTCCTGATGACGATGATCATGGTGGCGGTGATGATTATCGCGATCATGATAGACATGCTGATGATGATAAAGAATACAATGTTGATGATGAATTTGATGATGATGATGATGAACAAGATGTGATGAAGAACATGGTGATGATGATGAACATGATGATGATGAAGAAGATGTTGATGAAAAACATGATGATGATGATGATGGAAATGATGATGATGATGAATATGTTGATGAAGAACATGATGATGATGATGAACATGATGATGAAGAAGATGTTGATGAAGAAGATGTTGATGAATAAAAAGATGATGAAGAAGATGTTAATGAAAAAAGATGGTGATGAAAAAGATGTTGATGAAGAAGATGATGAAGATGTTGATGAAGAAGATGTTGATGAAGATGTTGATGTAGAAGATGTTGATGAAGATGTTGATGAAGAAGATGATGATGAAGAAGATGCTGATGACGAAGATGTTGATAAAGAAGATGTTGATGAAGAAGATGATGATAAAGATGTTGATGAAGATGTTGATGAATATAATAATGATGATAAACATGATGAGGATGATGCACATGATGATGATGCCTATGCATATATCGAGTACAGCAATGATCCCCCTCCCCCACACACACACACACACAAATCACACACAGTATCCCACACTTGAAATAACATAAAATTTGTATACACTGTAAACTCACTCCGCTAATACATTGTCTTGTAGGGGTGGAATGGGGTGAAGTGGGAGCCCACAGTGCAGACCCTCCCTTCCTTCACAACACACAAAAATAGGCTTTACCGGATAAGAAATAAATATAATTATCTCTGCCAACTATAAAATACTTATTCAGAAATACCTCTCTAATAACTTTAAAATAGCTATTATCCAATAACCCTCTCTACCAGCTCTGAAATATCTATCCACCTACACCTCTAAATCTCTACCACTATCAAATATATATCTATCTTTTTTTCTCTATACAACTATGATATGCCTATTCACAATACCCTTCTCCACCAGCTACGAAATATATATACCTCTCTAATAACTATGAAATACTTAAACATCTAAACGTCTCTCTAAAAACTATGAAAAACCTAACCACCTATACCTCTTTCTAGTGACTATGAAATACCTATTCACCAATATACCTCTCTACTAGCTAAGAAATAATACACACCCATGGCGCTGGGTGTCATCTTTGAAATATGTGTCCACAAACTTGTAGTTCTAGCCACACACATGAACATCCTGGTGGTTTCCGAAAGAGAGCTCTCTGGGACAATCTTCGCGAAGATAGCACACTGACACTAGAACGTAATTCAATTTGTGAGGAATGAAACCCGGTCTCATGACTCCAAGAACCCGAACACAGTTGCATAACACTTTCAGTTTCAAAAAATCAGCCAGCCATTAAACAAATCAACTAAATAAAACATAAAATACCAACAAACCAAACAAACGAATACCGAAATCAGTGCTCAACCGTGCAACCCACCAAACAACCAATTACCCTTCCATTGAACCAAACAACCAACAACGCATTCATTCACCCAAACAACCAACAACCCTTCATTTAATCAAACAACCAACAACCCATCCATTTAACTAAACAGCCAACAACACATTAATTTAACCAAACAACCAACAACCCATCTATTTAACCAAACACACAACTCATCCATTTCACCAAACAACCAACCACCCATGCCACAAAACAAACACCCATTCAAGTAACTAACCAACCAACCACCCATCCATTTCCCGAAACAACCAAACACTCATCCATTTAACCAAACAACCACATCACATCTGTGTAAGCAAACACCCATCCATTTAACCAAGCAACAACCACCCATGCAGCCAACAAAATAACCAACCATCCATCAATGCATCTTACCAACCAACAACTTATCCATTTCCCCAAACAACCAAACACTCATCCATTCAACCAAACAATCAACCACAGATGTATTTAACCAAACAACAAACACTCAATCATTTAACCAAACACCCAACCGCCCATCCATTTGATCCGGCAATTAACCACCCATCAATTAAACCGCATAAAAAACCAGTTATCCATCGAACCAAACAATCAACCGCATATCCAGCCGACCAAACAACCAAATAAACAATCAACAAAACAACCAGCCAACCAACCAACAGGTCAACTAACCAACTAAAAAAAAAACAGAAAAAAATAAATAAATAAATAACTAGCCAGCTAACAAATAACTACCCAAACACCCAGCAAACAAATCTATAACTTAAAGTTGCATAGCATACAGAAGGGATTTTCGTAGCTTTGCTGGTGACATATGTTCTTACTCCGGGTTAGTTTCCAATATGTCTCGCACGACAAGACATTTTTTTCACGGCTGAGTCAACTTGAACACTGGTATTAGTCAAGAGAAGACTATACCAGATGTTTATCTTTTTGTTGACGACGCAAAACGAAACTTTTTCTGCGCCTTCGAGTTAGCGCTTGTTCTAAAGACATTGCAGTCATAGGCGATGGGATGTGGAGGGTTCAAAACCAGTGCCGTCTTAAGGCATGAGCTTGCTTGGAACTTGCCTGGGTGCTCCACGAACATAAGGGTCTCATTCTAATCTGTGTATATCAAGTGATTTGCCATAAAGCTAACACAGTGGCACATAACGCTGTTTAGAGGGCTATGCTCAGACCCATTCTCACCCCTCGAGACACAAAGGAACTACACAATATGTTGTAGGACAATCCACTTTAAATTTGGATAAAAATTTTCTTCAACAGTATCTGTTTACATTTTTTTTTCCTCAGGGAGCACCCGTGATGTAGTGTCTGGTCGCTCGCTTTGCGGATAAAGAGGTCGTGAGTTTGAATGCGAAAACGAAGCTGGACTATTTAATAAAAGAAAAGGGTCCTACTTTAAGGCTGACCCAGGTAAAATTCTGGGAAGTGAAGGCGACGGTCTGATGTTGACCACATCACCTATGGAGTACAGGCAGGTCAAAAATGCTTAGGTCTAGCCCCAGATGCCAAATACGACAAAAGACGTGGAAAAGGGCCTCATTACACACTTTAGCCTGCTTTTAATCTCCAGCATATTTTTTGGCCACCCATCATCATCATTATCATCATCAGCAGCATCATTATCATCTAAAACTAGGATTATGCTAAAGTTACTTTGTCGACGACCTTGATAAAAATATTCATTTATGGACAACAGCCAACTCAACAAACACACGAAGGAAACCTCAAAACATCTAGAAATTGCTCTAACACCAACCCATCAACTTACCACGAGAGTGCAGCCTAGGTCCCACGACTCCATGCAGTCTATCAACCACCCCCTGAAATATTAGACTGTTCATTTCCCCTGTTTGGGGTAGGATATTATTAAAGCACCGAATCCTCTTTAACATTGTACATAAATTATCTTCGAAAGCAATTGTTTACATATTTTATTTTATCTTAGAGAACCGCCTTTATGTAACGACTAATCGCTGGCCTCGCGATCCAGAGGTCGTGAGTTTGAATCCGAAAAGCAGCTGGACGCTTTCAAAACATGGCCTTGGCTCCCAGGTTGATTCAGCCTTGACAGGGAACCAGGTAAAGTCTTGGGAAGTTGACCACATCACCCATCGAGAACCGGCTGGCCTAGAAAGTTTAGGTCTAGCCCTATATGCCTAATATACCAGAAGGCGTGGAAAAGTGTTAATTACTTTCTATACTTTACATTTATTTTATCTCAAGCATATTTTTTGGCCAACCAACACCCTCCCCCCTTTCCACACACTTCTCATCATAACCTTCATCATTATCATCTTATTCATTGGGAAATTATGATTATGCTAGATTTATTGCGTCGACGCCCCTGATAGCAACATCCATCAGTTATCGGTGAACTCAACAAACACTAGAAGTGAGCCATGTTGTATCCAACTGTCTAATAATATTGATGATGCAAATATGTTCGTCCATTTTTATGTCTATCTATCTATCTATCTATCTATCTATCTATCTATCTATCTATCTATCTATCTATCTATCTATCTATCTATCTATCTATCTATCTATCTATCTATCTATCTATCTATCTATCTATCTATCTATCTATCTATCTATCTATCTATCTATCTATCTATCTATCTATCTATCTATCTATCTATCTATCTATCTATCTATCTATCTATCTATCTATCTATCTATCTATCTATCTATCTATCTATCTATCTATCTATCTATCTATCTATCTATCTATCTATCTATCTATCTATCTATCTATCTATCTATCTATCTACCTACTACCTACCTACCTACCTACCTACCTACCTACCTACCTACCTACCTACTTACCTACCAACCTACCAACCTACCTACCTACCTATCTACCTATCTATCTATCTATCTATCTATCTATCTATCTATCTATCTATCTATCTATCTATCTATCTATCTATCTATCTATCTATCTATCTATCTATCTATCTATCGATCTATCGATCTATCTATCTATCTATCTATCTATCTATCTATCTATCTATCTATCTATCTATCTATCTATCTATCTATCTATCTATCTATCTATCTATCTATCTATCTATCTATCTATCTATCTATCTATCTATCTATCTATCTATCTATCTATCTATCTATCTATCTATCTATCTATCTATCTATCTATATCTATCTATCTATCTATCTATCTATCTATCTATCTATCTATCTATCTATCTATCTATCTATCTATCTATCTACCTACCTATCTACCTACCTACCTACCTACCTACCTGCCTACCTGCCTACCTACCTATCTCTCTATCTCTCTATCTCTCTATCTATCTATCTATCTATCTATCTATCTATCTATCTATCTATCTATCTATCTATCTATCTATCTATCTATCTATCTATCTATCTATCTATCTATCTATCTATCTATCTATCTATCTATCTATCTATCTATCTATCTATCTATCTATCTATCTATCTATCTATCTATCTATCTATCTATCTATCTATCTATCTATCTATCTATCTATCTATCTATCTATCTATCTATCTATCTATCTATCTATCTATCTATCTATCTATCTATCTATCTATCTATCTATCTATCTATCTATCTATCTATCTATCTATCTATCTATCTATCTATCTATCTATCTATCTATCTATCTATCTATCTATCTATCTATCTATCTATCTATCTATCTATCTATCTTTCTATCTATCTATCTATCTTTCTATCTATCTATCTATCTATCTATCTATCTATCTATCTATCTATCTATCTATCTATCTATCTATCTATCTATCTATCTATCTATCTATCTATCTATCTATCTATCTATCTATCTATCTATCTATCTATCTATCTATCTATCTATCTATCTATCTATCTATCTATCTATCTATCTATCTATCTATCTATCTATCTGTCTATCTGTCTGTCTGTCTGTCTGTCTGTCTGTCTGTCTGTCTGTCTGTCTGTCTGTCTGTCTGTCTGTCTGTCTGTCTGTCTGTCTGTCTGTCTGTCTGTCTGTCTGTCTGTCTGTCTGTCTGTCTGTCTGTCTGTCTGTCTGTCTGTCTGTCTGTTTGTCTGTCTGTCTGACTGTCTGTCTGTCTGTCTTTCCGTCCGTCCGTCGCACTTCAGTCGGGTTGTCTGTCTGTCAGTCTATCTGTCTTTCGTCAATTCGAATCAATATTTTCATTTTTTTAGAAGAATATTATGATTCTGAAATAAATTTTCCGATGACATCAAATTTCAAATGTCGACTGGTTTTTAAAAATTCCCTTCTGTTGACGGTGTGGATTTATTTCTTTTCACTTAATTTCCCTTTACTATATGTTACTAATACTTTCAATTTACTTTCACTAAACTTTCAGTTTTTATTTTCTGTATCCTATTACTTTCACTTTACTTTCTCAAAGCTTTCATTTTTTTTCCCCTTTCTCCTATTACTTTAACTTTACTTTTATTAAACGTTCAGTTTTTTTTTCTTTATTATATTATTTTCACTTTACTTACACTAAACTTTAATTTTTTTTTTTTTAATTTATTCTTTTACTTTCACTAAACTTTCAGGTTCTTTTTTCCTTATCCTATTACTTTCACTTTACTTACACAACACTTTCAGTTTTTAGTTTCCTAATCCTATTACTTTCATACTGAGCTTTCAGTTTTTTTTTCTAATCCTGTTTCTTTCACTTCACTTTCACTAAACTTTCAGTTTTTGTTTTCTTTATCCTATTACTTTCACTTTACTTTCACTAAACTTTCATTTTTTTCCCTAATACTATGACTTTAACTAAACTTTCAATGATTTTTTTTCCCTCAATCCTATTACTTTCACTTTATCTAAACTTTCCGTTATTTTTCTTTATTTTATTACTTTCACTTTACTTTCACTAAACTTTTAGTTTTTAAATCCTATTACTTTCACTTTACTTTCATTAAACTTTCAGGTTTGAAAAAAAATCCTATTACTTTCATTTTACTTTCACTAAACTTTTAGGTTTTTTCCCTAATGCTATTACTTTCAGTTTACTTTTACTAAGCTTTTAGTTTTTTTCCTAATCCTATTACTTTCACTTCACTCTCACTAAACTTTCAGTTTTTTTTCCTAATACTGTTAATTTAATTTTACTTTCTCTAAACGTTCATTTTTTTTAAATTTTCTTATTCCTATTTCTTTCTCTTTACTTTCTCTTAACTTTAAGTTTTTATTTTCTTAATCCTATTACTTTCCTAGTGCATTTTAATATTAACCTTTCGTTCATGAAATCGTATTGTAAATGTTAAGGATTACAAAGTTCATAAATAGGCAGTTTCACTCCTTTGGCTGACTTGGCTGGTGGTGTTAAACGTTTTTAAAAATAAAGTTATTGACACTGGATGGGCAATATGGTCTTTTCATTTATTCCTCGTGACATTTCCTGTTTGCCTTGTCAAGATGGCTAGCCTTGTAGGCCCGGGTCATTTATAATAGTTAAAGTTATTTGATTTGAACCAGCGACATTCAAGACACTGGAAAGCTGTCTAGTTACTGTATACCCTCCGTCCCCTCTCAACGCTATCATACAGTTGTGTTTTAATGCTAACGTGACTTTTGTTTTACGCTTGATTTCACTGAATATCGATGTAGGGTCAGAACCTTCTGTTGCAGCTGAATTATGTATTATAGACAATGCAAGCTTTATATGTTATTTTCGTTGTTTACTTCATAGATGTCAAAGCAGTGTATTCGTTAGTTAAAGACCAGCAGATACGAAAGACTTAGGTTCGAATCCGTACCACGCGGACATTTTATCTTTGACCTATACTAAAATGTGCATGAGGAAATATGCAGGGAAGCAAAGGCAACATAAGTGACGTCAGCCACATCATTCATGGAGTAAATATATAACGAGAGGTGAAGGCCACAAAAGACATACGTTTCTGTGATGATCGCTACACAAAAATCCTCTTCTTCTTCTTCTTCTTCTTCTTCTTCTTCTTCTTCTTCTTCTTCTTCTTCTTCTTCTTCTTCTTCTTCTTCTTCTTCTTCTTCTTCTTCTTCTTCTTCTTCTTTTTCTTCTTCTTCTTCTTCTTCTTCTTCTTCTTCTTCTTCTTCTTCTTCTTCTTCTTCTTCTTCTTCTTCTTCTTCTTCTTCTTCTTCTTCTTCTTCTTCTTCTTCTTCTTCTTCTTCTTCTTCTTCTTCTTCTTCTTCTTCTTCTTTCTTCTTCTTCTTCTTCTTCTTCCTTCTTCTTCTTCTTCTTCTTCTTCTTCTTCTTCTTCTTCTTCTTCTTCTTCTTCCATCTTCTTCTTCTTCCTTCTTCTTCTTCTTCTTCTTCTTCTTCTTCTTCCTTCTTCCTTCTTCTTCTTCTTCTTCATCCATCTTCTTCT
>CAJHNH020002835.1:287500-292500 GCA_905116865.2 Candidula unifasciata
TTACTGCTGTTTGTGAATATATATATATATATATATATATATATATATAACATTGATCTGTGTGTTGCCCTGTCTGATGCCAGTCCTACCAGACTAGCTGTTGCAAATCATACTGTTACGCATCTCATAATCTGTTAATCAGTTTGTGCATTGGCACACTTCTGAGCCATTAGTTAACGCTGAGGTTTGTTTTCGACGATTTGACAATAATAGTCTTCTTCTTCTTCTTCTTCTTTTGTCAAAATCTGCTTGTGCCGCTAGGCGTCGCAGTCTATCAGATGATCGGCAACCGAGCCAGGGCGCGCTCAGTCGCTTCATGTGCCGTGATGTTATGAAGTCTCAAGTTGTCCGTGACTCCTTCAACCCATCTTCTTAACAATAATAGTCCACTCAGAATCATCTTCTAGTGCTATGTTTCTTTTTCTCACTTCTATAAATTGTTCTTATAATTCTTCTCTCATAATGTGGTTTAAAATGTATGCCCACCTCTTTATAATATCTGTCTCAAGTTGCCTTTGTGTATAAAGGGTTTTTCAAGCGTCATGTATTGTTTAGTGCTGTTGGCAGTCAATGGGATATTAAACATCCCCTGTTAGAACACGCATCTTTTATACTTTAGGTAATGTATATTTATGCTAGTGTATACATTTTGCAGAATTTTGTTCATCAGAATTTTACAAGCGAATATGTATAGAAATTATGCTTCTATGCTCAAATAACAAGAATGACCTCCTCTTCTTTTTTTCTTTTATTTTTTTTTTTTTTTGAGTAAATATTAGCGTTTTGTCAGTTTAGAGAATTGCCGTTGAAGGTGTTCCATAATAACCCGTACCGTCATAGTTTGTTATGTGCTAGCAGGTTACACATATTCAGTTACTATGGAGAAATTTATGAAGACCATACATATTTGCACCTTTCAGCTGACACGTACGACTTATTCAGGCACTTTGTCACAGATAGTCTTCCTTGTTGTTTTCACGGCAAGGAATAATTACCAATTTTAGTCTTTTCTAAACACCTCGCTAAGACTTGTGATTTCAAGTTACCGATTGGCAAGACGGCCAGGTATCATCTTACGATCTAGCTCGATCTTTTTTCAGGGTTTCCTGAATCAAGATGTTACACACGCCTTGTTGTTGCTTGCACCTTTCTTTCCAGATAATATTCTGTGCCAGGAGGAGACTTGGGACTCATAGCCCATGGCGATGGCGAGAGCCACAAACAAGACTGGAATAATTTAAGAAAATACTCCCACAATTAGAGCGTGGGATTTCAGAACTGTTGTTGCTATCATATGTATTTAGTGTGTTTCTTCTTAGACGTTGAGCTCTTACACTTTTTGCAGTAAATGTCTTTTAGTTGCATTCCCTTCCCTATTTGCCCCCTCCTGGCAGCACAGTCTATAACAATTTAATAAGAATTTAACACAACATTTGGATCATTCATGTATCGCATGCATGCATACATTCTTCTATCGTAGTAATGACTGGCATAAGCGTCTTCTACCCATCTGCAATAACACTAGCAGGTGTCCTTGGGGACTCTATCCTCATTCATTCTCCTGGTGTGGCCTAGCTATAGTGGATTACTATTATTTACAGGCCACCATCTCAGTAGGAATTTATTCATTGAAATATTCTCAGTTTAAAAAAAAAAAAAAAAATCCATTTTTTTTTTCAGGATTAGAGCTGGCACCCCTTCATATTGAGCAACTGTTAGAACATAGCCATCAGCGAGTGAGTGCTAAAAGTAAGTGTGTTAATGTACATCTACCATCACAAGCAACATTCCATTCATCATTATATCTTACGTTATCTGCAGTTGAACATTCTCACACATGTCCATTTCTCCCATGACGCAGTCCATACCAAGGTATCTCTGCTGACTATTCCACCAATCTCGAGTTGGCTGGTGATGTTCTGCAGAAAATATGCAACAATAGATAATAACGTGTCATCTCCGCAAATAAAAGTTGGCTAGAGTATATGTTTCGTCTTTGAGGATATTGAATAGTAAAGCCCTAATCTCTTCCACCGCGAGCGCTTTTTTTTTTTTTTTCTTAGTCCAAAACACCTAAAAATTGTAACTTGAACTTTAACATGTAACTTCAACATTTAACCTAACTTTTAGCTTTCTCTTTTAATCTAACTATTAACTTTAACTTTTAACTTTAAATTTTAACTTCAACGTTTTATTTAATTGTAACAATTTACTTCATTCTTTTACTTTAGATTTTAACTGAAACTGTAACTTTGCCTTTCAATTATAAATTTTAACTTTAATTTTTAACAATGAAATTTACTTTTAACTTTTATCTGTGATTTAATATCAACTTCAACTTTATTGTCAAGTTCATCGTTAAATTGTAAATTTAATTGTTTACGTCAGCTTCTGTCATAATTTGTGACTTTTACTTTTAACATTTGAATTTAACTTTTAGCCTAAACGTTTAACTGTATTTTCCCACCTTACCTTTAAGCATATAATTTTAACTCATAATTTACATTTTCACTCTAACTTGTAAAATTAACTTTTAACACATAACTGTTTATTTAACTGAAAAATGTAACTGTTAACACTTACGTTT
This sequence comes from Candidula unifasciata, assembly GCA_905116865.2. Classification (NCBI taxonomy): domain Eukaryota; kingdom Metazoa; phylum Mollusca; class Gastropoda; order Stylommatophora; family Geomitridae; genus Candidula; species Candidula unifasciata. The sequence goes on from CAJHNH020002835.1 coordinate 290,088, forward strand.
TGACTTTAACTTTACTTTAAACTTGTAACTTTAAATTTTACTTTTAACTTTGAACATTAACTGTGAACTATAACTTTAAACTCTAACTTTTAAATTTAACGTTAACTTTTAACTTTGACATTTAACTTTGAATTGTAACTTTAACTTTTAAACTCTAACCTTTTAACTTTAACAATTAGGTTTTTACTATAAGTTTTAACTTTCAAAATTAACTTCTAACTGTAAATTCTAACTGTAACTGTAACGTTTTGCTTTAACCTTCAACTTTTAAATTTTAAATGTATCTTTAAACTTGTAACTTTTACTTTTTGCTCTAACTTTAACTTTTTGCTTCAACTTTTAACATGACCTTTGGTTGATTTTTATATCTACATGCGCATACTGTTATTTCTCTAGTTTTCATATTCATCCACAGAAACCCACAACCATGACGACAGTTGCAACTATCGTTTTCTGTCTGCTGCTGGCAGCCTTGACGGTCACCTGTGAGTACATTTTATGTTTATTTAATTTTTCAGCCTTTAATTTTCTCTGACAACAGTTTAAAGTCACCAGTTTCAGCTTTCTCCTCTTCGCGGTCAACGACTTTAAACTCCGGCGAACATTCTGGCTGTTCGTCCATTTCTGGACTCTAGTCATGTTCCAGAATTTGAGTGTTGCCTGCACCTCCGTTTTATAGGTTGACTCATTTGCAAACGAGGCTAATCCTGGATGGGTCGGACTGAGGATGCTATCGAAAATGTTTGCCGCCTTACTGACATTAATTTGGGAAATAACTGGTTAATTGTGCCTCTCTCTACAAACATTAATATTACAGTCCATATCACACTTGATGGAAGCTGTAGAGAGCAGATTCCTGTTATTGTTGACACTTTAGTCAGAACACTGATTGACGAAAAGCACAGAGGAAGGTGATGCTGTAGTTTACACAGATGGGTCAGTAATTAGGGGCAAGCGAAGTGCATGGGCTTTTACAGTAAGCTCAAGGGGGAACACCATCAAGGAGATGAATGGCGCCTTTGCTGTTACAACTAGTAGCCTTACAATGGAAACTATGGCTGTAACAAGGTCTTTAGCATGGCTTGGTACTCAAAAGTTCACACACGTATGCTTTCTTAGTGACTCGATGAACTCGCTTAAACAATTCCAAGCTGGATTTATCAGGCAAGAATGGACTGAAACACTAAGCACTTCACGAATATATGCCCAAATCCTAATCTTTTTGCCATGTCATGCGAGTGTTGAAGGTAGCGAGGGTGCAGACTGTCTTGCTGACACGGCAGCTGCAATGGCTGGCCCAGTACTGCACAGATGTGATGTTATCAATTATGTGCGCTGCACTCACCGTACCGAGGAGCACGCCAAAGGACATAACTACATATCTATGACTAGAATAATGGACATGGGGGTGCAGCCCGGAGCTGCAAGAAATGAACATTTCACTTAGAGGACAAGACGTTTCATTTACTAACACAGAACAGGCGTCATCAGTCGTTTTACACTTGTGGAACTTTTGAGGAGGAGATCGAAGCACCGATGGATCTGTCCTGACTGCTGTGATGATAATCATTTCTAATTACTAATGATTAATGACTGATTTGTAAGCAGAAAAGTGATTCCATGCCTAAGCTACAACATTAGAGAGTAAGTGTAAGCTGGTGAATGAGAAAATATAAGTAAGCTAGTGTATGAGATAATAAATGTAAGCTAGTGTATGGGATAATAAATATATGTAATCTAGTGTATGAGATAATATATGTAAGCTAGTGCATGAGAGGATATATGTAAACTAGTGTATGAGATAATATATGCAAGCTAGTGTATGGTATAATATATGTAAGGAAGTGTATGAGATAATATATGCAAGCTAGTGTATGGTATAATATATGTAAGGAAGTGTATAAGATAATATATGCAAGCTAGTGTATGAGAGAATATATGTAAGCTAGTGTATGAGAGAATATAAGTAAGCTAGTGTATGCGATCATCATTTTTCGGCCATGTTATGAGGAAAGGGAAAATAGAACATGTTGTGACCACTGGAAAGATCTGTGGAAAAAGGGAAAGAGGAAGACAACGAGAGAAGATGCTTGGCAGTCTTGTTGCATGGCATGGAGGTGTGTAGGCACACGAACTGATACATGCTGCAGGAGATCGTAGATTATGAAGAGGCATGATCGCCCACGCCAGTTTGCATGGCACCTGATGATGATGAGTGTATTAGAGAATATATGTAAGCTAGTCTATGCGATAATATATGTAAGCTAGTGTATGAGAAAATATATGTAAGCTAGTATATAAGAGAATACATGTAAGCTAGTGTAAGAGAGAATATATGTAAGCTATTGTATGAAAGAATATATGTAAGCTAGTGTGGAAGATAATATATGTGAGCTAGTGTATAAGATAATTA
>CAJHNH020002835.1:300000-332500 GCA_905116865.2 Candidula unifasciata
TATACACAACAATAAGAAGTAGACAAAAACACTGTTCTGTGGCCACGTAATGAGAAGTAAGGCATCGGACAATATCGTTACAACTGGAAACATCAGTGGAAAGAGAAGTAGAGGCAGACCAAGAGAGGTGATACCAGATCAATTGAATAGATGTCGTAAAGGGATTTCATCAAGAGAGCTATTTCAGGCAACCAGGGATCGTGATCTGTGGAGATGCATGAGTGGCAGGACACTTGATAAAGATGATGATGAGTTTCTTGCGATACTAATCAAGGCAGTATCCTCTTGCTTTCCAAATCCAAATGGCTATAGATTATGTCCTCAGCCTTCAGCAACCTTTTAGATGGTTGCCCTGCTCTGTGGTGATCCTGCTAACAGCTGAAGCCAACGAAGAGGTGTCCACTTATGCCGGTGGATACTTATTTCGCAAAGCTGTCTGTTTACCGTCCTCTACAGCGTGAATGTGCAGCTGGGGTTTTTCCTTAGTTGAGTCTTGGGACCCGAATGACTCTTTCCAAAATGCCCCAGTGCAGGTACATGATATATATATATATATATATATATATATATATATATATATATATATATATATATATATATATATATATCATTGTTCTAATTTGTAAATTTCGTGTGCGCCACAAATCAATCCTCATTCCTTCATTTTGAATCCGATCAAGTGTGAAATGGATAGCATTACAAAGTATAGGCTATATTCAGTTATTAAAATGATTGAATGATAAAACAAAAAGACAAACTGCCTTTGCTGTATGTGTGTCGCCATCATCACCTATAATATTTAAAGGCCACGCTTATACGTACTCACCGTCAGTTCCAGCTCATATGTGTACGAGAGACAGATCAAATGTGAACCGAAGTAAAGTAAAGGAAATAACGCCACATACATTATAGTATCTAATCCACTTAAAGGCTCTTTGAAAACAAAAATGTTTCTGTCTAAAAAAGGTATGCCTAAATTCAACCTGAATCACTTTTCACTTGCAAAGCAAAGTATTTGCGTATTGGGGATGGGCGCAAGAGTTATTCTACGAAGAAGAACTATAACATACAATCATATTGATATTAAAGAGAAGTGTAGGCCAATAGCTGTGGTTGTCAGGCAGCTTAAAATGGAAGCTCCAACCATCTGCCAGACAGGGAGAGATAACCCATCGTCTGATCCCGTCTCTTCTGCAGTATGCCTTGTCCCGAACATACTCGTGTTACCAGTCTATTCGAGTTAACAAACTCAACCTAGAAGGGATCATGTTTCATGGGCAACACGTGGTCAGTACAGTACTGCCCAGGCGCTGTGCTATAAAGACCAGGATTTGATCCTTAGTTTAATTGATATCACTGTTTAAGATGATTCCCCGCTTCACTCTAGCACAACTGATACCTAATTGTGTGTGTATGTATATAATATATATATATATATATATATATATATATATATATATATAAGGAAATAGTATTTATACGTATGTATGTATGATGTAATATTATATACTTCAAATCTGACAATTATGATTGCTAATTATAATTTTGCATATTTATTTTCTTTTTACTTATCTACACACAAAAGCTGCAATGAGTAAGCATGTCTTTAAATCACACACACATTTCTCTATGTCTCTTTTTCATGCACAATTCATGTTTTATTATGATAAAAACAAACAATGAATCGATAGTTTAACATACATAAGATAATATATACCTATTTTTAAGCAATGCCTCTAGGATAATATATCATGACTGATAACAGCCTGAGTTCCCCTTGACATTAATACACATACATTTACATAGTATATGTATATACAATGATTGAGTTAAATGTATACACACAACAATGATGATGACTGTGGTACATTGACTCTTTGGTTCATTATATGCAACCTTTCAAACACACTGGTACAGCTAGTTAGTACATCACTCTTAAAGACGAACAACACGTTGAGAACACTTAGCCGATTCTATGAAATGTTTTTTTTCCCAAACGATGTTCGCCTCCGTCAGTGAACGAGAGGTTTGACTCTAGGGACATTCAGATCAGCCTCACAAGAGATATCTGTAAAATGTTTATTACCGTAATGAGTTTAGCCACTAACGCGCTGCCAATAGTTAACTCTTCAGGCTTACCAAAATTACATAGGAGCAGAAATACAAATCCTGCAGCAGACGTCTGTCTCCTTCTGTTTGTCAGGTTGTTGATAGCCAAGGTTTCCCGCATAGGCCGACTGCTTGATATAACATTGGCTTACTTCACATATTCACTCATCTGACAAGCTTTAAGCACCATACTAACAGACTCTGCCAACTTTCAAAGCTAGACTGCCTGCTCCTATTTTCTCCAAGTTTATACAGGCTGTTTCACCTCCCATGTTCTCGAAAGTTCCACTTACAATTTTATATTTTTCTCATCTGGCATGGTCGGCTCTGTGGCTAAGTCGATGCGAACGCTTCGTAATGCCGGTTTCGATCACAGCTGCGGGCTATGCGCCTTGCGTTGGTTTCGACAGTGGTATCAAGAAAGCCGACCGTCCATAAAGCAATGGCAAACTACTGGGCGTGAATTTGCCTAGAAAAACCACACAACAGCCAGAGGCTGTTAGGTTGGTTCTGCAACGTCCTGTAAAGGATACGCAACTAACCATATGACATGTTTCAGCGAACTTGCACGCTTGACTCGAATTACTCGATCCGCTCATGCATACATTATTCTTTGAACTCGATGCTACCTATCCGAATTAAAGCTCTCAACTTATGTTTAGTAGTTTCCATGTCCCTGTGATAAGAACATTTGACAATAATGAGAAAGTGGTACATTACATTTATGTGTTCATATATGTGTGTATATTATGCTCACAAATCATTGATAGCACGTTTAGTGTTGTGGTGTTGACTTATCGTGTGGCAGCATATACAATTATGATAAATAACCTATTTGAGATAATGTCTATTTAGGATTATATATATGTATATATACACATAAGAAAAACATTACAAACGCACATCTAAAAAAAAATATGTTGCCGAGAAGGTGGGGGAAAAAAAAAACCAGTGTGGGTGTTTATTTCCACTGTGTTTTTTTATGTTGTAGAGAATGAAAGTCTGCTGGAATGGAAATGACATGATTCAACCCACGGGACTCATTCGCAGATTGACATTGCGTGTATCAGGACTTACTACACACTTTCAATCAGTCTCTCTGACAGACACACTTTCCAAAGCATCCGTAAATTGTTCACAACGTCAGTACTCTACACACACACACACACACACACACACACACACACATCGCACGCTCGCACGCACGCACACACACACGCACTCGAAAGTTTGCTAAGGCGAATACGACTGCTGGTTATCAACAGGAGAGCAAAGAGGCCAACAGCATAAACACTGCAACGAGCCAGGTTCAAATAACAAGCTGTATCGTGTGGCCGCTTTCGTTTATCTTAATTTTTGAAGAGCAGCAGAGCAGGTATAGAAGCAATAGAAGCAGTGTTCGTGCAGGATGCATACACAACTGACCGCACTCAGTGCAGCAAAGCCTGACATATGATGCCACAATATATAGTTTTAGGTTGGAGATGGGGCGGTCACTGCTGCCTTTGGATGGCTTGGGAAACAGCTATAAATGCCAGAGTGGCAAGCATCATATCCTGTAGTAAGCGTTATTTTGGTATTTTCTCTAGAAAATGCCAGGGAATTGTGAAACGAAGAAAAGATAGATTGGCTATATCTGCACCACTTGGTGGTGAATTGAGGTGTGACATTCTGGATGTTTTAAAATACAGTAAATACTGCTGGGGCAAAATTATATCAGCAATCGTCTCAGGATAACGAAGTTGCGAGGAATGTCCAGGGGATTAGGCGTAGGCTCAACACTCACGGGAAAGGCAGGACGTAAATTCAACCAGAGTGCAGTAAACGTTTAAGACTTAAACCCCCCCCCCCCCGCCCCTAATCTGGGTCAGCTCCGCCCATATACGCATTAGGTTATATTTTATTGGTGCATGCTTAGGCTCGTCATCGTTGCTGAAGGCTACGTGGGTGTGTCGGTGTAATATTTGCTAGAAAAGCTTTTTTACCAGTTGTTGATATCTCATATTGTATACTTCAGGATGTCACCGCTTCTAAAAGTCTAAAAACATGCAGAACTGACCCCAAATCAAACTCCCCTACAAGAGTGCTGCAGCCTACGTCACACGCAATCTCTTTCTCAGAAGAAACCATAAAGGAAAGACAACGCAGAAATCTTTTCGAGCCAACAGTACACTGGGACAGCCCCGTCAACTTGAGCAGAGTTGACGAGAATGAGCAACCACCAGTCAAATGAGACCAAGTGTGTAAAGGGGTGAAACTGACCCAGCTGGGAAGAACTATGTAGCATTCACCAAGAGTGCAACTGGTGTTCTGAGTACTTTGACGTCATTTCCCAATTCTTCGTTCAGCATTCATTTACTGTTATAGATGAACACGTGCCGTTGACGAACTGGTGATCAATTAATAACCCTGTCAATCTAACTCTTCCTGAGAAGTACAGTTACAAACTGGCAGCATTTTAAACATGGGCAGAATCATAAAATATTCCTGAACAGACAACTCTCGCCAGACCGCACAGAAATACAATTTTAGCCTTCAATAATTGTACCAAATGTGTTTTTGAGTAGGGGTGGGAAGAGGACGCGGGTTTGCCGGGGTCTTGACACATACTCAAGTGGGTGCCCCGGAAAACAAGTTTTGAGTCCACTGCATGCTTACGATGTAATTCTTTCTAGCTAGTAAATTTGATCCAAATGATAACTATACGTTATTTTTTAGTTAATATATGCATGTATGTGTGCGTGTGTATGTGCAAATACACAGTCTGTCTCGTTCACGCATACACACCATCATACTTACTTCTTCGCACACATACACACGGACACATTCATGCATAAACACACACAATCATGATATATAAATACACACATCAACATACACACACACTTACAAACACGTTTACACACATAAACACATACACCCAATGGCACTTTGACATTCAGATAAAACCACCCCATACATTAAAACGCATAAACACACAAGGTCACATATGCATGTATACAAACCCATTAACACATACTAAAGCTTCAATACAACCATCCGCTCATGCATACAAACACATACATACACGTGCACACACACACACACACACATAAAAACTCCTAACACGGCACCTCAGGCGTGACTCAGTGGCAAGCTTCCACTCTCAACATTTATTTGCTACAGATAACTCGGATAATCACCAGAAGTGCTCTGAAATGGGATTTTGACGGCTTTAGGAAACGACTGCGTCCAAGAGCACTTCAGAGACGGAAGGCTTGCATTGGGCTCCCTCTCTTCGGTAGATTTTCTACTACACATGTGGCAAGATGATATAGAGTACGATAAAAAAAAAAAAAAAAACATATATTTCTATATTTCTTAAATTCAGAAGGACATTTCGCATGACTGAATGAGATGTGGCATGTTAATTCTTTTTCACTAACTTAACAGCATGAAAGGGAACAATAATCCTAAATTAATTTAATTTTGTTTTTGTTTTGTTTAGAGGAACTTGCTGGTATGTGTCAAGTTATTAACGACAATTGTTTTTCTCATGTCAATAATTATTCTTTACATATATTTACAAATTCATTCCGTTACATAAATGCACACACACTACCTTATTCATGAACAAATACCCAATCAATTTCACCCACTTACATATACACAAAAGACATACATAATCATTTATACTCTTTCACGCGCCCACTCACGCATAGACACCCATAGCTGAATATAAAACCATAAGAGCAAACACACACATACCTACACACATATACTCGCAAACACGTGTAGAAACCTACACACGTACACTGACAAACACATGTACATTACACAAAACAGATCCAAACGAAAAACATACACGGGCTAATGCATGCATACATATAATCACGCATTGATATATACTTAACACAATCACACAATCACTCCCTCATATTTACAAAAACATTTATTCACCCACGCATATCCACATACACACAATTTAACTTCACACTCCTAAATACATATACTTACACACAAATCAGATTGAAAATACATAAACAGTTTCTGTTACATCCATATAATACTCAGACATATTTATACATGTACACATTCAGTCATACATGCATGCATACTTTCATAAATACATACACACATATAATATAACATACTTAAAATAAAAGTAAAGATCCATTTTCACGCCTTTGGCGCATCATGCATATGAGAGAGAACATCATATGTTTACAGACCAATCAGTACTAGTTGAGTATTGTGGTCAGCATTACGCCAGCCATATTTACTTTCCTAGGACAGCCATCCTGGTACACATTTTAGGCGGGGTCGAACTGCGTCGCTCCATACCACGATTAAAATCCAAGCAACCAGCAGTGGGTTTCGAACGCGGTACACGAGTTGGAAACGCAACGCCTTAGCCACAGCATACTTACATGCACACCATTAAATGCATTCTCCTGCAGCAAATGTTTTAACTTGTAGATGTTAGCTGTTTCCGTAGCTCTCTTTCATTCGATCGCACTCCTGTAAATACCGGACAGTATACACACTTCAGCTCTTGCAACACTGATTTGCTGAAGCTCGATATCTACTCATGCAAAATGTGTCCACTTTCAAACTGTGTCGACTGGGAATCAGACACTATAATTCACCTATTATATCTTCTTTTTTTTTATATGCTCCCTAAGGGAGCATCATTACAACCTTAAGGTTGAATACGATTTCAATGATTTTACACCACTGATTCTCATCGAGTGATGTTGGTTTGAACCTACGTTCACCGGGTGAAAATCCCTGAGCGTGCGTTCCTAGTGGAATTCGGTTTCACTGATTTTGATAGTTTCTCGTTCTAAGTATCTTAAACTGTTAGATGAGAAATCCAAACATCGCTTCTCTCCTTATGTAATTAACAGCCAGGTCATGTCAGCCAAAACGTTGCAGAAGAATCCGGACCATGAACTGAAAATAGCTTAAAATGTGTGAATTTCTTAAAACAAGGCTCATTGTACACAAGACATTCATGTTCTTTGTAGTAAACTTCAAGCCACACACAATGCTCTACTTTTTCACATTGAGGTCCGTTGGTTATCAAAGGAAAATAGGCTACTTTATTGTACGAGTTGAAGTAAGTGTGAGATGGAAGATTTTCTCATTTGTTGATATCCTGAATCATGCATTTCCTAAAAAAACTATTTTGTCTTCTTTTTAAACAGAATAATTTACTGGCCCCCCCCCCCCCCTCTTTGTTTTTTTTGTTTTTTTGTTGTTGTTGTTGTAATGCTTAGAATAACCTGGACGTTAACATTCAAGTAGAACATTGAAACATTATTCTAACCTTTAAAACCATCATAACTTTCAGTGAAAAAAGTATTTGAAAAGCTAACTGAATCAACGGATTTCTGGTCTATTTCTTCGTCTTAGTTTACTACAGGAACATAATACATTTGAAAAAAAAAATGTATATAGATAAGCTAAATCGGTTTCACATTTATTTTTTCTGGCAAAGGAGAATTCCGTCACTATTTCTGAATCTGTCATTTGGTGACTGGTCTTGGACGGTAGCTAGAAATAATTTCATTATTGACATTGATAATCAATCTCTTCAAGAAAAAGCAAGTGAGCTGAAGTGTAATTCAGCAGCTAAAGATCATTTTACATTTTTAGCATTGTATTTTGTTGTTGCGAACAGTATCTTACAATATTTCCTCATGTGGTTAAATACGCTATAAATAAATGTTCTTTTGCCTTTTTCCTCTGATTACCTCCGTGAATTCGGATTTTCAGTTTTAACACACTTGAACACAGACTAACGTTGACAGCTTAGTGTGAAGGTTAATCTCTGTTGTAACTTGTCCAACAACAGACCACAAGTTGTAGACATCATCATGACATAATAATGTCAACAATCACAGTGATATCTAAAGATAAATTACTAATCAATTATTTAGTAAGAATATGATGATTGCACCGCATATGTCCACAGGTTATCGGATTCTTCCCTCAATTTGAAGCCCAGCATCATGTGACTGATAGTGCCACTTCTTTGTTTATTGATAATTCATTGTGATTGAACTGTGTGTCTCTCGCTTTCGGTTATGCCGATCCTAACTCCTGAGTCTTTCATTCTGGTGAGCGATGTGGAATCTTTGCCTCGAAAGTCCTCCGCCCTTCCCACTGCTCCAAGGGCATTAATAATGTCAGAATGATCCATGGGTTGCATTGTATCAGTGATAGCCGATCCAGCCAACTTAGCCCCTTTGTTTTCATCGATGCCTGTGTGCCCCGGAACAATGATTCAGAAGACGTCACGCACAGTGGACTTCTGTAGAATCGATAAGTACGCACGCACGGGTATAGTCATATATTCTTAGCAATAGGAATGCTGGAGTTACGGCTATCACCTATATCGTCATGCTGCTTGTTTTTTGAAGAAAGCACCGATGGCTTCTTTGATCGTTCTGCCAGATGAAGGTTCTGTGAACACCCTTGCTTATCTTTGTTGTCGTATAACAGATTAGTCTGTGTGGATCAGTCGCAGTTATCGCTGATAAGAGCATTGACCTCTGCATTGACCACAACAAAATTCTTCTCCTTGTATCTTCTATCGAGCGTGACAACAGAAGAAAAATTACGTTTAATTAAACACAGAAGGCCATGGTATCCACTCTTCACCAGAATTGATACCAGTAGTTGGGCTACATACTTGCTTGATGACATCTTCTGCCCGACCAAGCCGTGTCGTATCCCTTTTCAGACTGTCGCCTTTTTTTCCTTTAGTGCAGAAAGCTTGATAAAAATTTTTTTTTTTTTTTTTTAATCACCGCATAATTTATGGTTTGCACGAGCCCTCTAGATATTTCATAGCTAGACAAGAGGTGTCTCTCGTAAATCCTAAAATAACGCGCATGGCTTCATTTTGCACCTTTTCAAGTCGTTTAATCTGTGTAGAGCCGACAGTGAGGATGACCAAAGCATACTCAGTAGGAGAAAGAAAAAGCCTGTATAAAATAAATACATGTAATCTATGCCCAATATTGGAAGCAGCCATGACACTCACTGCCGACAGAAGACTGCGTGTTTGTGTTATCACATGTTCGACATAATTATTGAAGGACAAACTACCATCAAACTGCATCTCCAGTTTATCTCATAGTGTTGGTTTTGATTGAGTTGAATTTATTGATTTGATTTGATTCAAAAACCGACATCACATCACTCGGGGTATTCCCATAGGCGCTCCGTCTACATCTTCAGCAGCCAGCGAAGAGTTCTGATACTAATGGTGCCAGCAGCATCTGATTGAACGTCTGTCTTGCCTTTACTCTAAGCCTCTAGCATCTGCCAGAACCTCTCGATACTACCCTATGCATCAATCTCATCTGACTGTGATGATCCATCTGCTCCTCTGAACTGTACACACTCTCCCAAAAGGCACTAACTACGCCTGCCCTATCGTGTATCAGTATTCCATCAAGTTGTGCAGAGCCAGCAAGTCTGCCCGACAGTTTATTTCCCAACACACCGTCTGAGTTCTCTAGCCAGCGGAAAGCTGCAGTGACCAACTCCACCTCCATTCTTAAGCTGAATGTTGTTGTATCATATGCTATGCTCTCCTTCACCAAACGTCGACCATTAACTTTTGCTAAAAAGCCCCAAGCACTTCTTTTGCCTCTTGACACTGAACCGTCTGTGTAAATGATAAAATTATCTGAGCGAGCATTGTCTTGAATTAATTGCTGAATTTCCACCTCCGTGGCACCTGCTAGCCAGTTTCTGCATTCCCGGCTCAGCATGATTATGACTCCACACAAGTCTTCAGTTGGCACTTAGACCCACTCTTCTCCTGGCCTAATCTTATCAAGGATGCAAACCTGTCCGATTTTGTCTTCTGCCTGAGCCATCCATGATCTCCCTCTTATCAGTGGCTGATCCCTAACTGCACCCAGAGCTTCATTCAAAGCGTGGTCTTTGTCTGCAGCTACCCTGAGATATGACTTCGCCTGCAGCACCTTGGGCCTACCTGCAACCGTCGGCAAACCAAGGATGTATCGCATACACACCATCGGGATGTCTCTGGTGCAACCCAGAATGACCCGCACAGCTGCGTTCTGTATGCGCTCTAGTTTGTCCATCTGACTCTCTGAGACGGTAAGCAGTCCCAGGCCATAATCAACCACTGACAGGATCAGGTGCTGATATAGTGTGAAAAGCATTCTCTGCTCTATTTCAATTACAGCCATTGTCTTAATTGCACTAAGTCCTTTTTAGCATCTCGTCACAACACTCTCCACATGGTCCTTAAAGGACAGGCTCCTGTCAAATGTAATACCCAGATACTTCAGTTTGCTCTCTCTGTTGACGTTTCTACTATCTATCCTGAGACCTGGGACATTAGCTTTAACGATTCTGTTGTCCAGAGAACACCACAAAACAGACGCCTTTTCCGCTGGACGACAGCCCTCATTGTTGTACACCACTCAGTCACTGTGTCTACTGTCGTTTGTAGCTCAAGAGCTGTTTGTTCCCTCTCTTCTCCTTGCCTATATTCAAGTATATCATCTGCAAAAGTCAGTATCTTCTAGGCTTGCAATCTAGCTCGTATACACGTTGAAGATCACAGGCGTGATGGCGGATCCCTGTGGCAGTCCTGGGGCCAAACTGCATGATTCTGAGGACCATGAGCCCAGTCGGAAAGCAACCCTACGTTTATACAGGACGCTGCAACCCAATTCACAGGCCAAGAACTGACTTCCTTCTCCATCAGTGCAGTAATTAGGATGTCGTATCTCACTCTGTAATAAGCATCCTCGAGATCCAGTCCTTTCACCATAGTTTCCTGTCTGTTCTGGAACCATTCATAAACGTCAAAATCAAAAGTGGCCGCATTTGCCAATGTGTCCTTTCCTGACCTGTAGCTTCCCAGACCTTTTTATAAAAGCTTCCGCCTTTCCAAAAAATCGTGTAGCTTTACAGCATCTATCTTCTCCAAGACCTTCCCAAATGTGTTTTGTAAGGTGGTGATTCTAAAGCCACTGAGCTTAGAATGAACTGTACAACGTTTTGGTAGTGCACCCAGTCCTGGTTTTAATTAAAACGTCATCAACTATTTTTTTTCTTTCTGGCAAGTCCGTCTTGACTATGAAATTTTTCAGAGAGAACCATGTCACTGATGCCTTTAAAGGATTCACATAATACAAGTCGGTGATTGCTTCTTTCATTCTGTCGTTTCTTTGGTATTTTGTTATTGTTGTTGAAACGTTCGTTTACGTGAATTTATTCGTCAACATCTTCTCAACAGCGTTTGAGATTTGTCCTAAGTCCAACTCTTTGTTTGTTTGTTTTAGTATCCAGAAGCCATGAGTTATTAACCCTTAGGCTCGGTTTTATGGATATCGCAACTTTTCGGCCTTGTTTCTATTTTAAATACCGTAAATCTGGGAGACGGCGTAATGCTGACCACATTACCCACCGAGTGCCGATTGGTCTGTAAAAATATGGGTGCTCTTCCCATATGCCCGATGCGCCAAGGGCGTGTAAAGAGATCTTCACTTTTTTACTTTTTAAATCTGGGAGAAAATGTAGCTTTTATGCCCACACCCGGGACTCCGGGAGTAAACCCGGACCATAAGGAGTTCATCACCAGCTCACAGCGCAATCCGGTTTAGCCAACTACGCTAGATAGACGGGCGTCCCACTGTTTAAAAATCACATACTGTTACGATAGGTGGGGGCGGCAGGCATAGCGATCTTGCCATATAGTCAAGGGGTTGGTACATAAAAAAAAAAAAAAAAAGGCAGTAGAGCACTGCCCTAATACGACATACTAATCACAAACTAATCAAATGCACCAAGGATACAAATTCGCTGCATTAAATAAAAACCCCAGTATGTGTAAATACTGCGGCGTCCGTGGCTAAGGCGTTGCGAGTCTGACTCGTAATCCAACGTACCGCGATCGAAACCTGCGTGGGCTGCGTGGATTTTTATCGTGGTATGGGACGTCGCAGGTCGACCCAGCCTCAAATGGGTACCAGGATGGGCTGTCATGGGAAAGTAAAGACAGCCGGCGTAATGCTGACCACATTACCCACCGAGTGCTGATTGGTCTGTAAAATATGGGTTCTCTTCCCATATATGCCTGATGCGCCTAAGGGCGTGTAAAGGGAACTATTACTTTTGTGTGTGTGTGTAAATACTGCAAGCGTCTGCAGCGTCTCGGAGCGGCTACACGTTTGACTGTGGATCCCAAGGTGGTTGTGTTGGGGTCCTGACGGTGCCGGACGCTTTAGAAAAATTATTTTCGCCCTTATGAGGACCCAACCTTAGAAATGCATCAGGTATCGTCCTAGGAAGTAAAGGCAGCCCACCTGATAATAACAACATTACAAACGAGTGCTGTTTGGTTTATAAAATATAGTATAACCATATATGCCCAACAGACTAAGACGTGAAACAATTTCGTTTAATTTTATTGATTGAAGGACGTTCAACTCCACCAGGACTTAACACCTGGCGACACAAACCCCGTGACACAAAGTGCCACCATTTGAATGAGTATTTCAAGGATACAGGTCCCAAATCCCCCCACCGTTCAAGCCGTAGGAGTTATATTAGGGCCCCGAAAACAGATTGGTTGGGGCCTAAACAAACAATACATATATTTGGAACTGGCTAGATTATATATATATATATATATATATATATATATATATATATATATATATATATATATATATATATGCTATAAACCACGAAAGCTTTTTGTATTTTGTGTGTTTGGGTTTAAAAACTGTTAAACCTCCGTAGCCATGACCCTTTCACAGGTTATATTTTCAACTTCCATTGTGGCTGCAAATTTAAACAGTTCTATTGGTGGCCAGGTTATTATGTATTTCTTTTGTTTTAACTTAGCAAATCATTAAAAGTAAATTATCGCTGAAGTTAAACATTGACACATATTTTCCTTTTTTGCAATATTAGGTTAATTTTGAGTTAATTTTGAAAAAAAAAAAAAAAAAAAAAAAAAAAAAAACACTTTGTTGAGAAATGTGCGTCAGAGGTGATTGCTGCTTTGTCAGTCAGATCTAAGGGGCTACACACATGCCGAATTATTGATCAGAAGAGATTACAAACATGCCGAATTGTTAACCATAAGTCACGCCGCAAAATCATTACCCCATCACCCCAAAGGAGTGCTGAAGTTTCGGTAGCACATAGTTGTGAACTGATATTGGACGCTTCTACCACTAAACCTCAGACCGTGATTCTAAGGCTAGCTTGCAAACCTTGTAATTTTTTATCTCCTACAGAGAATTCAGAGAATTTCTGGTCATGTGCTGAAATAAAATATCAACGAGTTTAGGAAATGACTGCGTCCAAGACGAACTCAAAGACGGACGGCTCATGTTGTGCTCGCTTCTCAGTGGCGTCTGTACAACATGTGCGGCAGCAGTGGAAAGAGAGATGAGGTAGAGGACCCCCAAAAAAAAAAAAAACTTCTTTATTCTGCCGGAGGAAGACAGGCAATTACAGCCGTTACATATATATTAAGACAGTGATTGGCGACAGTCTGTGAATGAGATGTGGTAAGTTAATTCTATTTTTCCTAACTTAACAGCATGTATTTGAATCATGATCTAAAATTAAATGTGCATTTTTATGTTTTACAGAAAAAGCCTGCGGTATGTATTATAAACACCATTTTGCCCTATGCCAATAAATACAATATACCTACATATACAAGCTCATAAATGCACACAAATACACATACAGGAACAAACATGCACACAATCTAATTCGTCCACTTACACACACACACACTCAAACACAAACATACACACAATCATCATACTCATTCACACACCGACACCCATGAGTGTATATACAAACACTATAGCATGAACACATAAATATTTGCACATTTACTTACAAACACGTATATAAACCTACATACATACACTCATTACCACGTATACACACCTACAAACATACACTCACAAACACGGATACACTATTACAAAACAGACGAAAACGTAAACACGAGCGCAATACATGCTGACACATGCATACTTACATAAACTGACACACACTTACACATTTAAACAAGCTTTATCTACGCATAGATACAAGCACACACATTCGCATAAGCATACCCACATAATGATGCTTTTTACAATAATAATAAGAAGAAGCACTCCACAGCGGGAGCATGCGCAATAGGACTTCTACCGATCATCAGTATGCAGTCCCTCTTCCAGTAATTGTTTCGGTCCGTTATGCTGGTAGACAATCTTAGAGGGCTGGCTGACAGCGAATTGACTTCTTCACCTCGGACTTTCCTGCTGCGCTTATCGGACTGACTTAATCGAGGCGTTGTAGTGGGTTTCACAGATCCCTGAGGTTGTGGTAATCTGTTGATCATTATCGCCTCTGCAGTAGCAAATGTTGCTACTAGCACGACCAAAGTGACAAATTGGCGGTTAGTTAATCGGACAGACGTTTTTGTACAGACTTTGGCAATCGAAAGAGAAACACAAGCAGGCGTACTCAAGTAGCTTTGGCTTTTAAGGACGAACACATCTTTTCCACTAGAAGCTCAGACAAGTCTACCAAGACCCGTCCCCTACGACGTCTGGCTGTGGCCACAGCACAGCCAGCTCTAGGCCCTTTCAGCAGCCCCACCCTATTATTTTAGAGCCATCTTACGTTCGTTTCTTCGCTAACTCAGGTGCCTTAGTACATTGTACGTGGAAATGGAGATTAGACCTCTGTCTCCTACTTCTTCGGCGAAGTGTTTTATGGAATTAGCCTCTGCGCGATTAGCTGACGATCTGCTGCAGAGTGCAGAGCCATATTTGGTCTCAGGCCAGTCTTTCGGATTGTCTCAGGCTATTTCTCAGATCCATGCAGGTCAGACTTCCTGACAACTTGATAGCGCTCGGACTGGATATGATCACCATACCAGACAAACAAACACAGTATCAACGTGAATCTGATTTAAGACAAAAACACACAGAAACATAATGAACGTAAACTGTGAAATAGCAGACACTAACCAAGAGCAGTTCCATATAACAAACATGATGTAATGAGTTCCAATACACACACACACAAACAAACACACTCACACACACACACACACACATATATATATATATATATATATATATATATATATATATATATATATTAGAAATATCATTGCAATTATTTGCCACACACACAAAATTGTATGACCAAAACAATGTCCATTCCAAGATGTCTACTGGCCGGTTGTATGAACACGCCTATGGCTCATCTTTGCACCAAAGATTAAAAGAGCGTAGTTAAAGCATGGCCTTAATCGACTGGTTTGTTGTGCTTCGGGTCAATGGTACTTATCCTTTCAGGTGCTCCGCTCTTCAGTCCACATCGCTTATTCTGGAGAATTTCACTGGGACGATTCACACGAATATTAATAAATCACTGCCTCATTTTAACATTTTCAGTGTCACTTGCAGAAAAAGGTGTAGTTGGTATTCTACCAGCTATAAATACTGTTGTCTGTATGCTGATAGCGATCAGCCGTAACAAAGCTTTAGGTGTGGCGCACTAGGGCTAAGGTGGTAATTTCAGCCTAGCTTCTGAGTGTGTGAGCCTTTATCACTGCTTGCGGAGTTGATGAAGTCAATGGCAGATAGGTTGTTAGGTTTAAATTGGTAAGGCATTAATGGGTAATGGATTGAGTTTGCGGCTTCTGTTGATGGACCTGTCACTTTGATCCAGAAACAGGTCCCATTAAAAAAACAGTTCACTGCACCATAGCTCACACATCACATGCTCTGTTGAGGTTCCTGGGTAAAGGGTAACAAAAAAAACGAATCACAGCCGAAGCTACCGAGTGTGTGCTCTGTGCCTAATGCTATCTTTATCTGGCAACGACAAGAGTGGGTAGAGGTAGATTAGGAGATGGAGAGAGAAAACACAGTCTGTGATTAAATCATATTTAAGTGGAATTGTCGTGTTACCAAGAAGAGAGGACATGTACAGGAAAGGCTGATTTGTGACTTTGTTACTTTGTTTTCAATGCTTCAGGACTTAAATATAAATAGATATTCAGTATCCCGGATATACTAATTATAAAATATCATTTCAGACGGGAAAGACGTAAAAAATGTCTGCTTCATAATAAGGTATGAAGCATGGGCTGATAATCTAGACTACAAGAATTTAACAACAATTGAGGTTCAGTGTATACAGTTGCATAATGGGGACGCAGCATGTAATTTAGTGAATATTTACGTTACTTTTGTCTCTCCTAACATAAAGGAACTCTGAGACTGGTTCAAAGATTATAGGAAGTCCCTGGCAATAAGCTTTTAATCTGTGGTGATTTCAATGCGCGGAAAAGAGCATGGGACAACACTGGGTTGGGGAGGGGTGTGGGGGCGGGGGCATAACCCCCCCCCCCCCCCAAAAAAAAAAATACAATATCAAACGCAAAGGGAGATGCACAAGACGGTAGACCAACCAGAATGATAATGAGACCTGATGAGACAGACACTGTAATATGGCTTTCGATACACAGTTAGCAGTGCTTGGTACAAACTAGAGTGTCCAAGGTGATCACTGGGATGACAGTAGGCCTAACTCAGTCTTGATTTCTAAAGCTATCAAAATCAGGTTATAAGAACGCGTAGGTTTTGTAAATATAATAGTACCTGTACCCTTTTCGGACATCTTCCACAGAGGATATGCTATTGAATCACGACCTCTGCTTTTGTGCGGTCTCCATGCTGGACTCAGGAACAGGCGTGAAAAGTAAATATAGCAGAAGGTAAACAATTACATAATGTGCCAAAGACGCCTCACATCACAGGTTGCAAGGGGTATAAGTGATGATAGAAGGAGTTCGAAAAGAAGAAGTATCCACACAGTGTCAAAGCCTGTAGCAGACGAGAAGGCGTCATTTTGTGCAACAAAGTCTAGCATATGATACCACAAGGTCTAGTCTGAGAATGGACATAGGGAACGTCATTTCTGCCTTCAACTGGCTTGCAAACCAGCTCTACACACATGTTGTAACTATTTTTGATTCACAAATCAATTTTACAAAAGTGGAGAAAGGCATGCTCCGTGCAGAGTGGCAAGAATCGCTTCAGAGGTCCATGTCAGTTAGCGTCCTTTTGATATGTTCTTTCGTTTATGCAAATGGGTTGGAAAACGAACAGACATATTATTAGCTGGTTCTGTATCACTTGGTGGTGAACTGATGTATGACAAGATAAATGTTGTACGGTTTATTTGGGAGCGAGTAAACATTGCGGGGGTAAACATATATCAGCACCCTCCATTGTCCTAATAAAATATATTTTTTCCCCAATTAATAAAATCGGGGCATCTGACAACTGTGTGCTACTTATTGGCAGTAATATTCTAATATTCATAATCTGACAGACATTTCGACTGTAAATGAATTATGGCTAGTTATTTTTGTTGTTGTTGTTGCTAACTTCACAGCAAGTATGTAAACAGTTATGTTAAGCCATTTTTTTAATATATTTTTTCTACAGGACCTTCTGAGTGTATGTATCAGTTTAAAAATAATAGTTCTTTTCCATTCCAAAAAGCACACTCTACATGTATTTACACACTCACAAATGCATATACTCACACATGTAAACACGTGTACACAGTATTCTCTTTCGTACACATGCATATTTTTTTCACACACACTTATACACACATACGTCAGCAGAATTGTCTCTGGCAACTTTAATTTTTTACCGCCGAAATGTTTCCTGTAAACAAGTGACCATTCTTTAGGGGGAACAGTACAATGTTTGACCATATGCTCAACATCTTGAGCACATGACTGTATAGATTATCCATGTGTGAAAAATTCTTCTAGTCCATGTAAGTTTTATAATGAGAGTTCAGCTGGCTTTAACTCGGCTCTTCTTATCTGTACTTCAATCTCTCTATTGGCTTCTATCTCTTTGGCCTTCGGCTCCATTGTCAGTCCTTCTTTCTGGAGGTCTCTGTTTTTTTTTTTTTTTTTTTTTTTTTGGGTTTGGTTTAGGATCGTAGGATGTTCTAATTCTTTGTCCGTTATCAGCACCTGCACTCTATCTGTTTTTGCTAGAGCTGCCAACTATTTCCTTTTTAAACCAGCTTGCGCAACTAATGCTTGAAGTTTTAATGCAGTTTTTATTGATGAATCTATCTCTTTTATAGTTAGTTGCGCAGCTATTTCCTTCTATCCAGTAATTGACTCTGCTGTTTCAAACCAGATTGCCCAGCTAGTTCATTCTCTTTCCAGCATACCTGTACAGCTAATTTCTTCTCTCTCCTAGTAGCCTCGGTCTCTTTAGCTTCATTCTGTAGTTCTAGTTCGAGCTTTTTCAGTTCTCTCTTCTGTGCTGGATCTTGTCTTTCCCTGCTGATCAGCATGTTTCTTGTCAGCTCATTCCAGCATTGTTTCACTGGTCAGCGTATGCTGTGTAGCCATCTCGAAGAAATCAGCGAGACTATACATCTTGCAATAGTGTGCTTATTATACCAAGTCAACAAAACCTTAACTTTTTTTTTGTGTGTAGCAGCACCAGCAATGTTTCTAATGGCTGCGACATAAATTTATTTACTTGAAACAACCACATAATTATCTACTCGCATAAGTCACAGAATAATCTACTCGCAGCAAGCACTCAATAATATACTTGCAGCAACAACGGAATAATCTACTGGCAGCAACCACGCAATAACATACTCGCAGCCACCAAGGAAAAATCTGGTTGTAGCAATCACGCAATACTCTACTAACAGCAACCACGGAATATAATACTCGTAGGAACCACGCAATAGTCTACTGGCAGCAACCACGGAATAGTATACTCGAAGCAACAACAACAACAAAATTGCACGAGTAGTAGTACAAAATATTACAAAATAATATGATGAATAAGTAAGCAACGTAAAGTAGAGCAACTCTGAAACAATTTGCTTTGTAATAGCCGAAAAAGTGGAAATAGATCTCCGAAATCCAATCGTTACCGTTGTTAGACGAGGAAGGATAATGTATGTGTTCTCAAAGAAAAATACTGCACTCTAAATAGGAATTCACTGAAATCACTGACGAAAACTGACGCACGAAAACACCTATGAAAATTTGGATTCAATCTAAATATGACGCACAACTATCCCTGCCAACCGCCAACGAAATTAATTAATGATAAAAAATTAAAGACAAGGAAAGATTTACAATAGACGAAGCCAAGTCCCAATCTTTGTGGAACGCCGCGAACAAGTGAACAAGCCAGAACACAAAACGAAAATCAAAACACAAAAAGAATAGCTGTTCTCCAGTCCCGGTTTTCTTCTCTTAAAGATACAGAGATGAATTTGATGTTCTGAGAGCTACAGGCCTCAGAGGGAGATTCCAAATATATCGTGCACACAACCAGGTACAAGTTGACTTAGCACACCAGCTGATTAATAAACACACTCTGTCTATCTGTCACTGTCGATCTACCGACGCTTAATCGTCTAAACACATGAAAATCCTACAACATTTAGGTATTACAGTTCTACTATAAACAGGACAGACAAGTATGTCAGACAACACACCCTAGGTTAAAATCTAATACACAGTAGTGCTAACATACATGCATACATACATGCATACATACATACATACATTCCTACATACATACATTCCTACATACATACCTACATACATACATACATACATACATACATACATACATACATACATACATACATACATACATACATACATACATACATACATACATACATACATACATACATACATACATACATACATACATACATACATACATACATACATACATACATACATACATACATACATACATTCATACATACATACATACATACATACATAGATACATACATACATACATACATACATACATACATACATACATACATACATACATACATACATACATACATACATACATACATACATACATACATACATACATACATACATACATACATACATACATACATACATACATACATACATACATACATACATACATACATACATACATACATACATACATACATACATACATACATACATACATACATACATACATACATACATACATACATACATTCCTACATACATACATTCCTACATACATACCTACATACATACATACATACATACATACATACATACATACATACATACATACATACATACATACATACATACATACATACATACATACATACATACATACATACATACATACATACATACATACATACATACATACATACATACATACATACATACATACATACATACATACATACATACATACATACATACATACATACATACATACATACATACATACATACATACATACATACATACATACATACATACATACATACATACATACATACATACATACATACATACATACATACATACATACATACATACATACATACATACATACATACATACATACATACATACATACATACATACATACATACATACATACATACATACATACATACATACATACATACATACATACATACATACATACATACATACATACATACATACATACATACATACATACATACATACATACATACATACATACATACATACATACATACATACATACATACATACATACATACATACATACATACATACATACATACATACATACATACATACATACATACATACATACATACATACATACATACATACATACATACATACATACATACATACATACATACACAAATGCGTGCCGACATACATGCACCCACATACATACACATATTTTGAGAGACAGTCAATAAGATGTGACTAGTCATTTCTATTTTCCTAACAGCATGTATAGAAATTATGATCTCAGTTCAATTTGTTCCTTTTTTATTTTTTTCTACAGTGGAAATTTCCGGTATGCATCACGTCATAAGCAATCGGTTTTCCCCGTGCCAGAAAGCACAATATACATGCATTTACAATTTCGTAAATTTACATAAAAACAGATAATCTTCCTTACACATGGACAAACATGTGCGCATACTCTTTCCTGCTTACATACATACACAGTCATAATACTCATTCAAACATCTACTCATGCATACGGACCCATATATATATATGTATATATATATATATATACCACAACACGGCACCCTCATCAACTGCAGCATACAAACAGCCACGTGGCACATACAACATCTCGCGATACATAAACCACCAAGTGGCAACCACCGAACCTTCACATGGAACACAGTATTATCAGGGACAACATTACACAAACTATTAGCAAACACCTACTACTTCATTGTTGACCGCCCGCATATCAGAAAATACCTTAGCAGGAAAGAGGCGCACCCACACCGCTAGACGAAAACAGGATCACAATCCTGCAAACAAGAATACACCTGCGACATGCTTACGCAAATATAGCTGGCTAGCAACCGCTAAAATCAGGTACATAATGACGATCATACCTGTCAAATTTGCCATAATTATCCTAGTCATGAATCATATTTTTTTGATCGTTTTTCATTGTTTCGTATCCTTTGCATTCGAAATTATTGACAGATTTTAGCGATAATTACGTGTGAAGTTTTTGGTCAACAAGTCAATAGCTGCTCTCTGAGAACATTGATACAAAACATTGAAGACACACTGGTATTGAAAGCACATAGGGCTGAAGAATTAGCTAAACAAGCAAGACTGTTAGGCATGCCGTGAAAAGAGCGACGTTCTGGAAAGAACATGGTGACTGTATATTACATCGGAATGACACAAAATGAAGGTGGCTACTGTATGTCAGCTATTGTCTACAAGTAAATACTACATGATGAGGCGCCTTTCTCTTTCACGATCCGACAGTCGTACTTTTTAAAAGGAAAGGGTTCGGGGTTTTTACCCTAAACAGCTTTCTAAGGAACACTTGGAGGAAATGGAATTGTACACCACAAAGACTCATTTGTGATAAGACACTCTAAAGACACTCAGGGATTCAAGAAGTTAATTTTCATCGAGTAAATTCTTTAAAAGGTTTGTATGGAAAGCTGGAGCGTGGTATCTTATATGTGCTCCTTTATAATGCGGAGTATGGAGATGATCTGGTTTTTTGTTAATTTCTAAAAGGTTGCTCATGATTTCGTTGTTCCTTAATTTGGATTGTCTACCTCTTGTTTGGTGTTCGTTATAACTGTTCAGTGTGCGTCTTTGAAACATTTGACATCAGAGCATAATAGAAAAATATATCACAGTAAAAAACACAAATCGAAATAGCCTACATCTTATCTTCTGATTTAATAAATTCGATGTGTATAATGTGAGAAAAAAAAATCGGATAACATCTCTTGTACTTTAGACATTTATTACTCAAAGTAAGACATAACTGTGTCGGAATTGGTTAAAATAATAATAATAAGTCATAAGTGTACATTTGGCACAATAGGAATAAACTCACAGGGAGCAAGTACAGCAGGGATCTACCAGTCATCAGTAGAAGTTATCCTCGTCGGGAAACGTTTCGGCCCACGATCTCCTAGACGTTTTCAGAGGTGGGCCCACCTGAGTTCATGAAGCTCAGGGCTAGTACCCTGCTGCACGAAATTACCGGATGGTGATTTTCTTCCGGAAGGGACAAGACGACTTTGTGGTTTCGCAGAAGGTACTGTGAGATAAGAAGCCGCCGCAGTAGCCTAATTAGAACAGTCAGCATACCTGGACCACCGAGCGACAAGCTTACGATTGGTTTACCGGACACATGTTGGACTTTTGTTAGCAGGTGGCAGAGGATCACTGGCAGACAATTCGGACACGATGGATTTTCTAAGGGTGAGAAACCCTTTTCCACTAGAAACCCGGACCAGCTCACCGAGGCCCGTCCCCTACGTTGTTTCGTTGCGTCCAAAGCCAGCTCGAGGACCTTTATGCTACCTCGCCCGGTTTTTTAAGTGTTCGTTTACGTTCATTACCGCCCAATCCTAGTTCTTTAATCACATTGCACAGTGAGGTGCCACTTCGACGGCAAAGACACGTACCGTGTACGCCTCGTCTCTCCTCAGACTGGCTGCTAAATCACCGTATTTCTCGAGCTTGTACGTGGGATTTTCGTCCAAACGCGACTCATACGGGACGGTGAGCTCAACCAGGATGAGCTGCCGTTTCTCCGCAGAGTGGAGAACTATGTCAGGTCGAAGGCCGGTCTTCCGGATAAACTCGGGGTACCTTTCATGGCCTGGCAGATCAACCGCCAGTAACCAGTCCCTCGCAGAGTCTAGCATAGATGGAGCGAATGCGTTTCGGTTGACCTTACCTTTTTGAATCTGCCCAGCATTGAGGAAACGTATGGGGACGATAGTAGAACTTGCTCTAGCGTTAGCCCTCATTCTAGCCTGGTCAACAACGGCTGCCAACTCTTTTAGCACCTTGTTGTGTCGCCAGGTATATCGGCCTTGGCCTAGGGCTTTCCTGCACGCGGGCAGGACATGCTCAAGAGTCTGCTTAGCTTTGCACAACGGGCAAGTAGGATTGTTAGTCGCAGACCATTCAACTATGTTAACACCGGACGGTAATATATCGTACGCCGACGAACGATAAAGCTCAATCGCAGCGGGGTCATTCGCCAGATCTCACCCCATTTGCGTATTCTTGGCAATGCGCTCTCCAGGCTGACCCAATGGCCCTGCTGCGACTGCTGGGCTGCTTTCTGGAAACGAACCTCGTTTTCGTTGTCCCTCACCTGTTGTATTCCTATGTCTCGGCGTTCTTTGGCTGAGGCCTTTGACCACCAAATGACCTTCCCGTGCCCTAGGCCTTGACGGTCGGTTTGAGTGTAACCATTATCTCCCTCAATTTTAGTGCGTTCTGGGCAGATTCAATCGCATCGAGGACTCTCCACGTCTGCCCAGTCTTTAGAGCGGCCTGGACAGCGATGACATTTGGGTCTGAAGACTCGCGCAAGATCATGACGAGTCTTACTTTGCCAACTTTAAACTCTTCGGTTATTGATTTGAAAGGAAGTACTAGCTTTGCCTGCTTACAATACAGAGCCATGTCGGTCAGACAAGGCGGTGCACCAATCCACTTTCTCAAGACTGTGTTGATTTTCCTCACCATGGTTTACACTGCAGTCATCGTCACCTCGTAGACTAACAGTGGCCATAGGAGCTTCGGAATCAACATAATTTGGAGACACCATACCTTGAATTTCCCGACCAGCCTGCAACGCTCGATCGCGTGCAGGCCTGTAGCCAGTGACTCGTGTATTCGCCGGACCTCCGCTCTATCAGATAACTTCGAATCGTAAACGCAACCGAGGCTCTTCACCGGTTCCTCCAGAACCGTGGGGATTTGTTCCTTGCCACCGTAAAACTGGTTGCCGACACCTTGCCCTTAAGGATCGACAGACTCTGCAGTTTGAACTGCATTCCGCTCCATTGGACCACCGCGTCCAATCTTCCCAGGATCGTGCGGGCAGACTCCTCGCTGCCCGTAATTATTATAGTCGTGTCATCTATAAATGCGCGTAGTGGCGGCATCCAGTGATCCCCTATTTGAAGGCCTTGTTCGTAGCTGGCCGCCCCGACTAATATGATCTGCATGGCCATGACAAACAGTATTGGTGAGATCGTACACCCCAATATGCATAATATAGGAACGTGTAAAATAAGGGAAATGTGGAGAAGCAGTAAAGAATTCATGCACCGAGGCACTGCGACGAACATTAACGCCAATCAAGCACTAGGTGGTTGATAGAAAACACTGATTAGAACGCATGTCGGATAATGCAATACTGAGATATGCCAGAACCTTTGGGATTAGGTACAAGGAAAGATCGCAGACACATGCAGTGGCATGAATCCATGGGCAGGGTACGCCAAGCTGAAGACAAAGAAAAAAAAGTATGGAAGATGAAGATAAACAGATGGACGGACTGAGTGGAGTTGGGTTGAGTTGAGTCAGGAATTGACATCATAGCTCTCGTAGCATTCCCATTCATGCTCTGTCCTCATCTCCAGCAGCCTGCGCAGAGTTCCAATACTGATGGTGTGGTCGCAATCTGGTTTAAAGTCCGTCTTGCCTTTCCTTTGAGTGTAGTGAGCCGGCCAGAACTAGACCGTCTGGTTACACAAAAGTGCCTCATTCTTTTCAGGCCATAAAAATCTTCTTTCTCTATTGATTCCGCTGCGTGTTCCCAAAGAGCCTTGACCACAACTGTCTTGTCAATTTATGGACGAAATGCCAAATGTCAGAGATCGTCGAGGCACGAATTGGTCAGACATGACATACCATCTAGACTAAGAAGATGAACAGGTGCACGAAGAGAGGAGAGTGAGCTAGGAAAAGCACTCGAGGTTGGTGAAGAAAAGGGATAACGAAAAAAAAGTGGAGGGGGGAGGGAGAGAGAAAAAGGAAGATGAAGATCAGGAGGTCAGAGCTCCGGCGTTAAGCTGGGCAGTCGACAAGCACTAAAGCTTGTAAATAAAGAGTTGACTAAATGAAGAGAGTAAACTTGGTTAGAAAGATATATATTTCTACAGTGAGTTTAGAAGAGACTTTAAAAACAGTCGATAACAGTGAATAATTTGTTAAAGAACGTAACGAACGACATTGCAACTTATATTGAAGTATATGAATCATCCATGTGATAACGGAACTTATCCGACATGAATAGTCAGCAAAAAAAATATATGTGTCCGTCTTTACTGTATGACGGAAATCAGCGTCGTAATTGAATTGACATTGTGTTTTTTATTTTTTTTATTTCAATAAACGAACTTGAACTTGTATAAATTATTTTATCAATTACTGGTCGTGTTGTTAAACAGAAAAGAAACACACAAA
Organism: Candidula unifasciata; assembly: GCA_905116865.2. Lineage (NCBI taxonomy): Eukaryota > Metazoa > Mollusca > Gastropoda > Stylommatophora > Geomitridae > Candidula > Candidula unifasciata. The sequence goes on from CAJHNH020002835.1 coordinate 325,982, forward strand.
GACTATATAATATTCCTTTGAGGCCCATGTGATTGAGCTTGGGGTATGTGAAATTTATAATTGTACAAGAATAACCAAATATATGGCAGAATACCAACAGGAAAGCATAGCTATAACTACAATGCAGAAGTTTAAGGCCATGAAGATAGTATCAGAAAAACTATTTCCTGTGCCGAATAAGACTCTGGCCGTTTCCTCTTCCTCTATTCTGTCCCCACCAAGTTTTGCCATACAATTCCCATAACTTTGGCGATGTCTATATTGTTTTCCTACCTTTCCTAATGTATCTTGTAAACTGCTATACACAATTCAAAATTCCCCGTTCTCTGATGCAGATATTGGCACACACGCTTGAATAAGTTTGATGTTTCGTTTCATTGACCCGAGTCTGACAGTGAGAATTCAGTCGCTGAACAGACTGTAGGCAAGAAGTGCTAAAGAAACAATTTTGTCATCACTTTACTAGCCCTCACAATCCACTATTGTCCTTGTCTGAGTAAACAAATAAACCTCCTCTCTTGGACACGAAATGACCTTGACCAGCTAATCTAAGTTCATACATTCCTATTATATATATATATATATATATATATATATATATATATATATATATATATATATATATATATATATATATGTAACATTTCTCTAAACGTCTCTGCCAAAGTTCTTAAGCTATCAATGAAACATGCTCCTACATTTCCATGCTCTAGAGTTTTCTTTAGCCTAGTGAGAGATTTCCGTTTAAAACCGGCGGGATTAAGACAGTCATCACAAATTACTCTTACTTGCTCTGTAATCGTTCTCTTTCACAGTTCGTGTTTAGGATCTGCCTATCCTAGGGGTCTCACCATCAAATCTATAAGGTTAGTTGTTGGCTTCCACGATGAGTTTCTTGGGATAATAAGGGGGTAGTTTCCCTTTGCTTTTCACATTCGGATTGCTTTATTCTGTGTCAGCAACCTTCAGCAACCTTCGGAATTGCCAGAGCAAGTGAGTGCCCTGATCTGTTGTGCTCCTGCTAACAGCTGAGGTCACCCTAGAGGTGTCCACTTATCTCAGTGGATACTCGTTCCTCATAGCTGCGTTTTTACTGTCCTCAACCGCGTAAAAGTACAGTACGGGGTTTTCCTTAGTTGAGTCTTCAGACCAGAATAGCATTTCCCAAAAGTTCCAAGTACTTTTAAAGGATATATATATATATATTGGAGCATGTCGTGTGCATCACAATCCTTTTCTCATTACTTCATTTTGAATCCATGTAAGTGTTGCACATTGTGAAGTGGGTAATTTTATCTTTCCTAGGCTACAATCAATTACTGGAGACTGATCACATTTAAACCCACGTATAGTAAAATAAAATAAAAATGCCACATAAATGATATACATAATCATCCTAAATGTTCTTTGAACACAGAACTTTAAGGGAAAAAAAATATTTTTTTTAAAGCACTTGCAAAAACAGCTGCCCGATGGACAGTAGATGGGAAAAGATACGTCAACGACCTAAGAAAACCTGGAGAAGGACAATAGAACGGGAAATGAAGGAATGTAAACTTACATGGGATGCCATGGGCAGAAAAGCATAGGACCGGCAACTTATGAATACCTTATGTGTCAACAGCGACATGAAGAGGATATAGAGATAGATTGTGAAGCTGTAGTTTAAATATGTCATGCCTAAATCCAGTCTCAATCACATCTCACTGGTAATGGAGTGGATTGATTTTGTGTGTGTGTGTGTGTGTGTGTGTGTGTGTGTGTGTGTGTGTCGGGTAGATCTCAATAGTTATTCTACGAAGAAGAAATGTAACATAAAATTATATTGTTATAGAGTGGCAGAAGAGGCTTTTAGCCTTTGTTGGAAGGCAACCGATGAGGGAAGCGCCAACCATGTGACAGAGAGAAAACCACTCTTCTGTTCCAACCTCTTATGCAGCATGTATTGATTCGAACGTATTGTGCTACCGTTCCATTTGAATGAACAAAACCCACCATGAAGAGATCATGCTTCATGCTCACCACATGGTTTCCACAATACAGCCCAAGCTTTTTTCTATGGAGAGGAGGAGTTTCATCCTAAGCTGTAATTGATACCATTGGGCACGATGGTTCCAGTGCTTAACTATATCACAATTAAATCGGCTTAGGAAATTGGAAGATACCAACAATGTATGTAAGACAGACAATTAGGAACATAATACAATCTGCCATTTCTGACTCTTTCATTCTGATTCAGACACACTTGTCTACCTCTCTGTTCATGTACGCATTTATATATATATATATATATATATATATATATATATATATATATATATATATATATATATATATATATATGCGTATACGTGTGTGTATATAGGAATATATATATATATATATATATATATATATATATATATGATATATATATATATATATATATATATATATATATATATATATATATATATATATATATATATATATATATATATATATATATATATATATATATACATATATATATGCGTATACGTGTGTATATATATATATATATATATATATATATATATATATATATATATATATATATATCTATATATATATATATATATATATATATATGCGTATACGTGTGTGTATATAGGAATATATTTATATTGGGAATGTATGATGTAGTAAAATCTTACAATTATCTTTGCTAATTATAATGTATATTCGTTTTCTTTTTTCATATCTGCACACAAAAGTTAATCCGAGTAAGCATGCATTTAAAAAAAAAATATACTTCCGTCTCTCCCTATTTCTCTTAGTCTCTCTCATTTCATATATATATATATATATATATATATATATATATATATATATATATATATATATATATATATAAATATCCAAATCAAAATGTTTATATATATATATATATATATATATATATATATATATATATATATATATATATATATATATATATATGCATACTTTTATGTATGTATATATATGTGTGCAAATATGTATGTATGTTTGTATGTTTTATGTATGTATGTTGAAATGGAAATAATATTAAGAATAGGCAATATAAATAGTATGATACAACAATAATTGTTGTAAACTGATCGCGGGAATTGCATATATAAGGAGAAGCCTTCAATATTTTGCTGAAACAAGATCACAGATAAAGAACTGTAGAGGGAACTATAATGTTGACCTGTGTCATAAAGTTGGTGTGGGCATGTTTGCAGAATGCCTCATGAGATTTTGTCAACGATAGCTTTGCTCTGGACAGCAGTTTGGGGGAAGGGGGGGGGAGCTGTGGACGATATAAACAAACATAAAGGAGATGAATAGAAGGGTAAATGAGGACCGTATGTGCAGTAAAAGAAGAAAGTCTGTTATACACTTCATCATCTTCGTGAGAGACGATGAAATAGCAGCTGTCAAAGGGCATGTATATGTGGTGAAACAGAACGTCTGCAAAAATGACGACACAGTCATTAAACAGGTTTAAGAAGATTCAGACTGCAAACTCGAATGAGGGTGGATTTACATCAAGAAACTATCCTGGCTATATACACGAGGGCACGCTAGGGTTAAATGAAATAAAGAGACCGACCAGTGTATGTAGTAGTTAGTGCTGGAAGAAGTTTAGACGTAGCAGACCTGCTGAATGTGTTTTCTCCAGAGATGTTGTTCAGCAACGGATACGTTGATCACATGATAAAAATGAGTGTTAAACGAGGACAAGTATTCAGAAATCGGCCACAAGACAAACATAAATTGCCTACCAGTCAACTCATGTTAGGTACGTTGAATATGGAGACACTGGGTTATCTGCTGCATCGGAGGAGGAGCACGAATTGATCAGAACAGTGTACTGGGATGTTAATTTGTTAGTTTTTCTTTTTCTTCTTTCGTTCGCCATTAGTTAGTTATTTTGTTTATTAATCGACAAATTATCCTAACTGCGCTCGGATCAAATCTTCAGTGTATACCTCAGCGTGTGGCGACTGACAACCCTAGTTATGTAGTTTTTTTTTGTTTTTTTTAAATGTTTAGAGACACCTCTTTTAACCAAAAGTTCTTGTAGCCTTTTGAGTGACAAGGAATCATCTTCTCGTACTGAACCCTTGAGTACATTGAAAATTATAACCCGGGCAATTTTATGTATCTGCTGTGTCTACCAAATATGTTTGCTTGTGGTCCGGGTTCACGCCCGGAGGTAGGCAGAAAAGCCAAATTTCTCCCTGATTTAAAGTATCTATCATGGGATCAGGGCTAAAAAGTTACTATATCCATGGTACCGAGCAAAAGGGTTAACAACTTATCATTCCTGAATACTTTACACAAATATATATAAACACACACACACACACACACACATATATATATATATATATATATATATATATATATATATATATATATATATATATATATATATATATATATAAGCGCCATAAAAAACACACCTCTGCAATATATAATGTTTTCGAAAAAGTCGACAAAAGTTTGGGTATTTGTATCTGTCGCGTGCGGATGTGCACTAGAACGCACCGGTACTGAGTGAGCAAATAAGACGTCAAAACAATACGTCAGGTTGTGAAGGAATTATATTCTAGGAGATGAAAGTCGAAGTTTGAAAAAGGCGGACGGTGGTCCGGCCCTGGTGTGGATCCTTGACGATGCTTTACCCCGGGATGCCACGGTGGATCCTTGAGGACGTTTTACCCCGGGATGCCACAGTTCGGCAGTAAGCCGGTATACTTTGCAGTTGATGTTTACAGTCCGAAGGAGACGGACGTGTGGATCCCTGAGGACGCTTTACCCCGGGATCCCACGGAAGCAAACGTTGTATACAGTTGGATCCTTGAGGACGTTTTACCCCGGGAATCCAATATAGACCTCAGCAGAAAACTTGTAGATCGACACAGTTCGGCAGTAAGCCGGTATACCTTCATTACTTAATTCAGATTACTGTCTGGATCTCAAGGTCGGACTGCGACCTATCGTGAGGACATATCAGTCCATGGATGTACGAGCGGGCTTTTGTTGATATGCTTGAATGAATCTTGATTAGTAACTGCACATTTTCTCCTTGTGTTGATCATCGTTATTGTCAATACACAAATGGAACTTTTAAAGAGAGTTCTTGTTTCGCTACGTTTGGAAGCTTCAGCATTCTTCATGTTGTGTTACTCTTGGCCAGTGGCATGTTGTGTTGATGCCATTTGTTACATTGCGACACCCCTAGTCACTTTGGTACGCCGCACATCACCACGCGGCCTTTACAGCACGTCACACTGTAGCTCAAGCTTACGCACGTCACAATGGGGGTCACGTCACAGTATCCTCTGTGGTTTTCATGTGGTAGAAAGCGAACGGCTGCAGGAATGAAAGGACATGATTCAGCTCACAAACGTTGTGTACACACATATGTGTGCGCGGAACGGGGCTAACTGTACTACACACGTTCACTCCCCCTGTGCGGCAGGCACACCTTTTAAAGTTTCTAGGGAATACTCCACACACACACATACACATACACAAACACACATACACATACACACACACAAACACACACATACACACACAAACACACATATACACATACACAAATACACACACAAACACACACACACACAAACACACACAAACACACACACACAAACACACACGCAGGAGAAAGTTCCCTTGAAGAAATTTCATCCCTAGGTTCCTGCAGGAAAGGAAGGAGGACATCAGCACGAATAAAACAAGTCAGGTACAACAAACAAGCTGCATCGTAACTACTGACACTGTCTATGAACACTATAACATACCAACGTATACTTTATTTACTTTATTGCAAACATGGACTAGCAAATACGGCAGCATATGATTCTGTTGCACGTCGATAGGTTGACTGGTCTGAGATATCTACTTCTGTAATGCCACCCACTTGTTCACTCTTTAGAGCTTTTTTTCTAACCCTGTGAGTACTCCTACCTATAGGGTAAAAAGGTCGCACTAATTTGTAAGACAGACCGAAGAAGCACAAAACAAAAGGCATCCAGAGGAGATAAAATCAATTAAAAACTCGACAACTGATGTGGACCTGGGTTCCTATGGGCTGAATGCCTGTCGAATATGTATTCGTAATCCTGTAACGTCTGGTCATAGGGTAGCACGTATGGACTCCGTTACATGAACTGCCACTTCCGCCGCAAGAAGACACAACTAGGATGACCGTTTTACTTCCTGCATTGAAATAATTGTCGGCTCTGTGGCTAAATCGATGCGAACTCTTCGTAATGACGGGATGCTGGGTTCGATGTGTCTTGCGTTGGTTTCGACCGTGGTATCAAGAAAGCCGACCGTCCAGGAAGCAATGGTAAATTACTTTACATAAATTTGATTAGAAAAACCACACAACAGCCAGGGGCTGTAGAGGTTGGTTCTTGCAACGTCCTGCAAAGGATACGCAACTAACCTATTGAAATAATTGTTTCTTTAGACTGTAATTATAAATAAAAATAATCGTCTGCTGAGTGCGTG